>SNQN01010941.1:9551-20421 GCA_008642245.1 Bassia scoparia | reverse complement strand
CTTGAATACTAAGTTGATTGTTACGGGAACCGCTGATTACATGAAAGCTCATTCACTTTGGTCTACGCTCTCTGGAACGCAGTTAGAGACGCGTGTCTCTCCTTCGACTGTAATCATGTTGGTAAACAAGAGTTCGGCATATGTCTTTATTGTCATGTTTATAACCCTTGTTTGGAGTAACTTAGATTGATTTCAGACTTTGAAAGTATGAAGCCTGTCGAAGAACATTCGAGGACCATGATGATCGTGCTAAACATTGACAGTGATTTATGGGAAGATTCCAAGTTCTTGAAGATTAATGAAGAGTTAAAAGAAATCTCTCCTTAAAGGTTTCATTTTGGAAATTCATGTAATTATTGTGTCATCTATGTAGTGTGGATTGAATAGTAATAAGTCTAAAGTGGCTTTAGTGTTCAGTGCACGATATGATATGAAATTTGGTAAAGGCTGGCTGAAGACATATCCATTTAACAGCTCTCATCAAAGATAAGGACCAAAACGCTGCGGGAACCAAGTTTAGAACTGTATCCTGAAATGGGAAGCTCCTCTGGGACCCCGCAAGGTTTTGAAAAGATATTTGTTCACATAAAATATTTGTTGAAGAAATAAAGATATTTTGACAAGATATTTGCAGCTAACGGAAAATTTAAATAGATGATAGTCTTGATAATAACATTGTATACGCGTGTTGAAAAACTTGGAGTAATAATTCGTTGTGTCGAATTATTTCCTGCTTAGGATAATTGCAGGCTTTCCTCTCGAGATCAATACTGCAAGATAAATACTTTCTATAAATTCTACTTTGCCCTTGTTGGCAAGTATAGAATTTATGAAAATAGGTTTACAGTAATATTCACCATATACGAGTAACTCACTACTAACTGCTTCCACATTCCATAACTCTCTCCACGGATTAAGAAGAGCTTAAAATATTTGAGAAGACAAACACAAAAGCACAAAGATCATTATTTGAGTCACACAAGAGATTAGTCGAGTGTTAACCATTATTCGCTCTCTGATTTTACTCTAGGCTTGTTAAGGACAGATGGCTTGTTTCATTATAGCAAGTGAGTATTAACTCAATGGGCCTACCAAGTTAGTACAGGCGACCTTTCATACCAGAGGGGTTAAGGGCTTGGTGTGGCTGCTCATGGCTCGATTTGACAACACATAAGTCTGAGCACTTACGAGTGTGAGTCGAGTTGCACATTCAGGAGTTGAGTGTGGGGTGTGCTAGGAGTCCCTCACGGAGTAGGGAATTCATGTAGGCGTGTGAGCGAGTTCTTTTGTTCTCTCGAGCGTGGCTAGATTAAAGAATTAGGATATGGTGGACGTAGCATCAGACGTTTGGTGGTTGATTAGACTCCATCCGTTATACCTGTGTGTCTATTATTGCTTTACTTATATTATGCCGCTTGCTGTACAGGAACCTTAGCCTGGAAAACTTCGGTTCCTGCATACTAAGTCGAAGCAAAAGGAGAAAATTGGTAATCAACAAGTTCAATTTCCACCCCCCCTCTTCGAAAGTATAATATAAGCTTCAATTGGATATCAGAGCCAAGGCTTCTTGCAGAGTAACATACGCAGAGAAATCCAATGCAATGGAGTACTCAAAGAGTTAGGTTTGCGATCACTATGATAAAAAAGACACCAAAGTTTTACACCGGTAAGAACTATGCAATGGTGGATAACGGGATCAAGATGTTAAATGGTTATGGGGATTGATTATGAAGTGGCTGGATTCGTAGTCATACAAAAGTGGTGCTAACACAAACCATGAAGACTGTATTTTCTGAAGGACACAAATGATACATCTCAAAAAGATATCAGTGAAGTTGGTGGCTTTGCAGATTAAAATCTTATGCTTCGGAGAAAGAGATTGCCTATAGACGCAATGGTCAATCTATGTTAAACAGGTCCATAGGTGGGAGACAGAGTATAACCGAATTTCTGGATGCGACGTGCAACAGCAAATTTGGGATACAGAGAGATGTGACTCTCGCTTCTTGAAGGAACCCCAGCGTAGGTGAAAAGAGTTGATCCAAATTGATTTACTTATGTTAAGGATGAATTGTTTTGGCTAGGGAAAAGCGGTGAAAGAATCACAATGATTGTTTTCCGGGGGTAGATTCATGACAATAATATGATCTTTGATCTCCTTGGGAAATGTTCTTTTCTGCATGTGCGCAATTCTTGTGAGCAAATAGTATTGCGCTAGTTTAACAGATGCAGTGACAGGGCCTCTAATGATCATCTGCTATCTATAGAATGCAAGAGATTTGTCTAACTTTGTCTCTGGAAAACTTGATTGTTCTCTTCATGGAGACGGCATGAATTATTGAATTGACTACTAAGTCTGAAGAAGAACACAGCAGATCGAGGCATATGCCCTATTATAGTGAGCTACGTAGAACTGATGGAGAAAGAGTGAGATGTGGTGCCTCATGAATTGTCTCAAATGTCGCGTTTGAGAGAACACTCCGGAGATCAGAGGAAGAATTCACAGGTTAAAAAATTACAGAACAACTAATCATCTGTGCCTAACAGTCCGGTGCTTCAAATCGTGGAGAGACAGGGCAAGCCTATATACAGATAGTACTGTCCTAAGTGTGATGATACAAAGAGAGGATCAAGCAGTCCATAATCTGTAGGAAAGACGATGCCTTCAAGATGTATGATATGCATCATGGTGGGGTATTTTGACTCGGGATTACGCATGAGGATGAAAGAACATACACCATAACCTATGTGTTTGCTGATGCCTTTGCTAGCCCTATCAGAGAGACAACCAATGATTTTTTGAACCAGGAGGGGAAACCAAGCACATTTGGAAAGTGTTTGATGGCCAAAAGGATGTCTCAATGAACAAGGTAAACCTAGAACAAGTTTGGCAAGATTGCATGGTAAGTTGATAGAGATATAGCTCTTTTGTATATTGATCCTTGATTTAAGAATGACAGGGATGAAGTCGCCATTTGGCAAAGGCTCACATACAATCAAAACTCAACCAGAAATTAAACATGAAAATCAAAAACCAAACAGTAAAATTGATAACAACAATAAGTCATCCAACCAGGGAATGTGAAATCTAACAAATGATACCATCTAAACAAATTATTGAGTGAAAAACTCTCTATTTTTATTCAAGGTGGTGTTAATAGCCTTTCGTTTCTCCCTATTTGGAATTCATTTCTCCACACTAAACTGACGGCATCCTTGTAGGATGCCGAAGAGGATTTCCTTAATCAAGACGTTTTTTTGTTGAGCACAATTTTATTGGCATGAGGCGTACTGACACTGTTCGCATTCGTTTTGTGTGACCAATAATGTCGTCCTTTATTGAACAAGTGTGGTAAGTTGCTTTTCAAAATACCATGAATTAAGGCTGTACCTCCAAAGTAATTGATGAATTTCTGAAGTTGTGTGCTAGGAAGGTGTATAGCACTTTGCTGCAAGTTTGACGATGGTGTTTTTTTCTTTTTGTTTGTGAACATCAGATGGTCGTGGAGGGTGATTGTTACTTTGCTTATATCTTCAGGTAAACCAAGCGGTGCTCCTCCAGAAAAATCAATACAAAAAAGCAGAGAAAATTGATACAACCACATAATAATATTAAGCCAAATGATAAAAAAATCGAAAATAAGTACAAACATAACAGTTCACAAATTTGCAACAATCAAAGATACATGATAAATGTTTCAGAATTCAGAAATGAACTTTGATTCAGAGTAACCTTGTTTTGACGATTTGCGATGACCCAATTGAACGACAAAATCGTCGCAGATACCCTAAATCAAGAAAAACACACGCCGTCTTCGATTTCTAAGAAATCAAAGAGAACAAACAGATCTGCCATTTTCCCAATATTGAAGAGAGAGAAATGAGGAGAAAAGAGCAATAGATTGAGCACGGGGTATTTTCGGTTGGGGAATATGGGCATGATCTGCTGCTGATTTGCATTTTTACTAGATGACGTGAATTAGGAATTGAGGCAAATGGTGCAAAGATTATGTTTTTGTGTGCTTATATAAGGAGCTGTTATCGGGGTCGAACTACAGTATTTCGTGGTCCTCATCGCTAGAGATGGTTGTAATTGATTGATAGTATTATTTGGTGGGCATCATTAAAATGATAATATTGTTTGATTAGATTTGATATAAAATTGTTAACTCCTAGTAGGCTGGCTGTAGGAGTTATTGCTCTGCCTTCCGTGTTTTCACATAAGAAATTCCATTACTCACATTGGATAAGCTAAGGGTAATGTGCTTAAATTGTGCAATAATAATTCAATTAACGTTTGTCCTCTTTTATTACTTTTAGATGTCTATAACATCTCTATATGTTATTACCGGAAATATTCTTAGATTGTTGCATATATTGGGAATTCCGTTTTTAGTAATTGTGGGCTCAATTGCACTTGGAATCTTTGAAGCTGCGAACTCGCCTTTCAGCTGGCTCTCACTACTAATAGTGAGTCGCTGAAGACTGGAGGTGTTGGTAGTTTTGACCAAACAAAAACCGCGCAGGAAGATCTATGTTAGTGGCGCTTATCTCAATACCGTTTTTAGCATTTAGCGGAGCAAGCTTTCTAAAGAATATTCGGTACCTTATCGTATATTATGTAAGAGCTTTAAAAGTCAAGGACTATGCACATACTAGGCTCTTACTATCATGATGGTACTGTCCCCCTGTGGGCGACTTTGAAGTACCAAAACGCCTAGCCCAGCTCCCTACAAAAATTCGGAAGGAGACCTATATTTCTACCATATAATTTAACTATTTAGTTTATTATCCTTGAATACAGCCTATTTGTTTACTGCCTGTAAACGGGGGGGGTTCTAAGGACCTGGGCTGAAGTCGTGCCAAAAGTCAGCTAGTGCTTGGGATTTTATAGCTGTTCTAGGTAAGTATTTTTTATATCTGTATCCGCTTAGACATATTGACCCTTTGTGCACATTTCTTCAGTTAGTTTCGGCTGCTTTCTGAGCATTGTCGTTTCATATACGGGTAGTTAGTCATATACGTTAATAATTGTGGTGCGTCCCGAAGTAGTGCCTGAAGTTTTTTGGAAAGCGATAACTAGTGCTAACAAGCACGAGTTTTTCTAGTGAGGAATATCTCGATTCTCTGTTTCTAGCAATGTTACTACGTAGTAAAAATTGGCAGTTGTTGGTTTTTCCGCTTCAGGTACGATGCATAAACTTTACTATCTCTGATCTATAATCTAACTGTGATTATCATCTATGCAATTAGCTAGCTGGTAGTTGGTGAAACACAAGCACTCGTCTCTCTTGGATAGTATTTGGTATACCTAACAGACGCCAATTTAATAGTTATCCATACTCAACTACTGTACCAATACCACTCTCTCTTTCTTATTATAAGTATTATAATGATATTGTGAGAGTATTACATTATAATCATTGAAATGAAATAAAATTTATGAAATACTCGTCTCTGTATTGATTATGTAATTATAAATGGTGAATAATAAGACAGCATTTCCATTTTCCCACGACTTATTGTGGAATAATGCGAAGGATAGGAAGATTGTATTGAGTGAGTCAAAATTTAAAAAGATGGGTGATAAAAAATTATTCTAAAAAAGTAGTGATGACAGATCTCAGATGACAGCCACTTAATTATGGATTCAGGCAAGGATTAACTTACGAGAATCCGCTGTAGATATATTACATGTATATTTAGAATTAATACGAATTCCTTTTGTTTTCGATATTCCCTGAGAGAAATGGAAGAATCGATGAAGGTTTGGGTCGGAAATCGGGCAGCTGCATTGGATTCGATTAACCACAGGACAGCAATTGGGATCGAGATTAACCATGGAAAGAGTTGCACGCTGTAGGCAATTTATTTGAAGTCATTACCGAATCGCAGAAAAGCACATTCATTACGATCGATTCCAAGGTACTGCCTATCATCCACTATTATTTTCCATCTTCCCTTAGTTTCAAAGTATTCACGATAAATATTAACTTGTCTGAGGAAACAAGTATCCCAAACCAACCGGTTCCCAGAACCAACTATATTCTAATTAAAGCATCCTGTTTCCRGTAATGGTTTGTCATCATTTAAAACTTAAGGGACTCAATACMACTGATGCACATACTGCAGTGGATAGGGCTGAACACAAATCGGTCTAGATCGTATTTTGGACCGCACCTGCGCCTGGGATTGGATCGGACCGGCACTTTCAGTCCGATCTCCGYTCCTTGAAATTAGTATATTTCGGGTCACCGCTCCGGTTCGAGTTAAACCCGACATTCCACCAGTCCAGAACGGATGCCTCGATTTTTTTTAAAAAAATTGAATTTTCTCTTTATATATATATATATATATGTATATATATATTTGGAAATGAATATTGTATGGTAGTAAAGCTGTAAAGGACTACGTGTGTGAGGCTTTATTTTTTTTGGAAATGAATAATACTGTAAGTTAGTAAGTTATAAAGTTGTAAAGGTTGTGAGACGTGTGAGGCTACAAACCGGTCCAGACCTTGTCATATTTTASTTTTTCAAATTTCACTTTGAAATCCTYACTCTTTGCACTCTCTCAAATCTCAATCTCTCTCTCTGCCTCCATCTCCCCTCTTCAACTCTACTGCTTCCCATTGTGGTACTGTGTACTGCTGTCACCACATATCACACCTTCGCCGACTCGCCGCGCCTTCACCGCGCAGCCCACGCTGACTCCAAGACCCCGCAACACTTCTGCGCATCCGCCACACACACACACACACACACACACACAAGTTTTCGTTTCTTTTTCATTCTTTTTTTGGGTTTAATTCGTTAATGAGAAATTGTAATTATATTTGTGTGTAATTGTGTATTTGTTTGTGATTTTTATAATTATTATGCTATACTTTTATTTTTTGCCATTTTGTTTAGTTAATTCTGATTTATTCTTGTTGAGGTTTTATGCTAGACTTAGATTGTTTGTTGTTTTATTAGTTCTAAAATATAATAATTTGTTCTTAAATTGTTGTTGCATTAATTTTGATAATGTAAATAGATTATTCCGTATTGAGGTTTATAGTATTGCTTTTTTTTTTTTTTTTTTTTTTTTAATTTGTTACACGAAAAGAACCATTATATACTAACCGGTCTAAAACCGAATCGGACCGGAATATTCAGGTCCAGTCCCGGTCCTTAATATACTGCCTCCGGTCCAGTCCCGGTCTGCAAAATTTCAATAATCCAGTCCACCGGTTCTGGTCCGGCCCGGTCCAGTTCTGAACCAGTGTTTAGTCCTAGCAGTGGATCCAGCAAGCATGTAAAATGGCTCTCATGCCATGCTTACATGAGATTCTAGTTAGTTGCCACACATTACAACATTTACAAGCACATGTGTGTGTGTTGAGACTAGCAACCAAGGTTGATTTTCCTTCTCCTCTCTTTAATGGGTATGCTCTGCAAAATTTGGAATCACTGCAAAGCACTTGAACCCTTTTCATTATTCAGGGACAAATGTCATTTCTTCCCCACTTTTCACAAGCTTCCCTCCTTGTTGCTAGACTTACCATGGTTACTCTTCTTATACCTGCATGAAATCAATATAGATATAAGCAACCACTTCACAATGTCATTTGAGATATTAGTGCACACATTACTAACTGTTACTCTTTCCGTTTTTTTTAGATGTTCCATACCATTATGGAACGGTTTTTAAGAGTTGATTGAGTTGAATAAAATAGTTGAGTAAGTTGGGTAAAAAGTTGAATAAGTTAGGTAAAAGAGTAAATGTTGTGAATGATAATTTTATGGGATAGTAAATTTGGGTGAAAAGATTGGGTAAAGTTAATGAAGTTGACTTTTTAGAAAGGGGTATGTCTATTAATGTTAGAGAAAATAAATAGGTGGTAAAATGTGAAAAGTTATTTTTAGATTGGTTTGGAACAACTATTTTTAAAAACATCCAAATAGAAACCTTGGAAACAACTTAAAAAAAAATAGGGGGTATTTTTCATACCTTCAGTACAGGTGATACAGGTCTTGGCCCTATCAATCTTTAACAAGTTGCATTAAAGCTTTCAACAAATTAGTTTTGTTGTCATCACATTTAAACACAAGGTTGAATTTGTGTTTGGTTCACCACTTTGTGTACGGACGTCGGGGCGTCATCGGACCGGCTGGGGTCCGGCACTCGTGATGACTTTGGTTGCATTAATTGAAGTCTGGCTTATACTGTGCCAGTTGTGTGAGTATGCCTGGATTGTGTGAATTATACTCGTAATTGTAAACAACAAGTAAGGAAGTCGTCACTGCAGTCCTTCGCGGAACTGCGGAACCCAGTTTAAGTTCTTGTTCTTGTCATAATGCAAGGCAAAGGACTCCATAGTCTGGTCGTGCACCAAAGGCTCATGGATAAGGGGACATAGGGCTAAGGGCGAAGTAGTTCACCAACACCCCACCCGGCGGGCCTTGTCGAGATGGAAGACACCAACAAACATACTTCCGTTTTTAACCCTACTGCAAGAATTTACTAGGCGGGTTTGGTTAAAGAAATACATGCACAATTGGACTAATATTTTCTGTGATTTGTTTGATAATTCCATATTCCAAGAGCTTTAATTGCGATGTCTATAGTTATCTTAATTGGCGTGAGAGCATGAAATTAAGTTGGTCTTGTTTAAGGCATAATATGTGCATGACAAAGCATGTAAGCACTCGTGTGCGTAAAAGAAATTTGATGCCCTTAGGTTGCATTTTAGTTGTATGTCAATAGTTGTTAATCAATTTACATGCAATATTACATGAAAAAGGCGAGATTTTCTATAACAAGCATAAAAAAATTGGAGTAAAAATAGATTCTTTGGTCTCAAACTTAACACGAAGCCATACGACCTAAGGAGGAGCTCCGAACCCTTAAGAACCCTTGACGACACTTGTAGTCAAACCCTTTTTACCGACCTTGTTTAGACCTTGTTTTAAATGTGTTTTGTGAAGTTTAGAGGAGTTATTTTGAAAGTGCAACGCAGGCAGCATAAGAGTATGTAAAGTGTGTATGTTGCGGATATGAAGGCCAGTGGTCTTTTATATTTATAGATGTAGTAACCTTGTTGTCCCTCCTAAGGCCAATGATATTACATTATTCACATCTGCAATTAGTCTATTTTAGAAAGAACAACTTGCCTTAAAACAATACCTAGAACTTAATTTGCAAAGATAAATTACTTGTTTTTTTTCCAAAACACCCTTAAAAATAAGTTTTAATTTTCAAAATAATTTTACTTATTTTTAGACATTTTTCTAGGATTGTTCTCAATTTTTCTAAGCAATTTTGGCATTTTTTTTTGGAATTTTCAGCAATTTGATTAATTTTAAAACAATACCAAAATTCACAAAATTTTAATTCGATCAAAGAACAATATTGTATTCTAGATTTTTTTAAAAATATGTTTTTCATAATTTTTTGASTTGTGGGAAACTTATTATGAAATTCTGTAGCAAAAACGCACAACCGAGTGGAACGACTCGTCCCGGAAGCTTCTGGAACGTTCCAAGGTTTGGCTTACTGCCCAAGCCCTTTAGGATCTCTGAATCTTGCATGGTCAAAATTTCGTAACAAAATAATATCGGGAAGATTTTCTTTTTGATTTTTTCCCGAAATCACACCACCAAAAAAGGAAAGAAAATCAAACGAATTTGGGCAAGTCTTTTGGGAGTAATTATGCCCACCTCACTTGCTCTCGTGTGAGATTAGGCTATAAATGAGACATATCGGCTTTTGTTTCATTAAATTAAAAGTTGTAACGAACCTCTGGCGATATTTTCTCTCAAAACACTCCGAAAACACTACAAATTCAATTCCATTTTTTTTTTCAAAATTCTTCCAAATTCAAATTCATTTAAACACATTCAATACAAGATATTTAGGCATTCAAGGCATTTGTTCGAGGATTGTTTTGACCACGCGATGTTGGTATAATCTATGAAGCCACAAAACTCATAGAAATCATCCCTTTCTTCTCTTTTCTCTTCAATTATTCATTGTTTTTTGTTTATTTCTTTTAATCAATTAATATGAATTAATAAACTAGTAGACATCAATTAACATGTTAATAAACCTTTTCTTTTCTTTATTTTCAATTTGATTTCAATATTCTTATTATCATTACTTTCCTCCGTTTTCGATTACATGTAACAAAGAGGGTTACACATTTCCCTAAGCAAAATTTCTACAATAACCCAAAACATGAATTATGGGGTTTTGATTAAAGTAATTAGGAGAGAGAAAGTTCAACAAAGCAAGCAATTAAGAGTATTCACAATGGTTGTCTTGAAGTACTAGCTTGCAATTTGTAAATTTGCAAGCTACTAGCTCAACCATTGTGGGAAAAGTGAACTTGTTGCTTGACTCAGGCTTGTAGCTCAACAAAGCTAGTAGCTTGAATTTTTATTTAGTTTTTTATATAATTATGCTATTAAATGCAATAAGGAAAAATTGTAGGAAAWTTTTTATGTGGGGTCAATTTCAAGCTACAAGGATTGTAGCTTGACACTGTGGGTAGAGGTAGCTTGAAAACCTTATAACTTAAAAATATGACATGGCACACAAAGTTATAAGGTTTGTGGSTCWCTATTGTGGATGCTCTAACAACCACAATCTTTCAAGGCTACCAACCACCAACATCTCCTCCGTCGTTCAATACACCGACAATTCCGCCGCCGACATCACCAAATTCCACCATTTCTTCACCAACTTCACCAAATTCTACCATTTTTTCAATTATTGAATCACCCATCTAAGTTCAAACAAAAATCACCCAAAAAAGAGAACTAATTTCCAGAAAAAACCGCCCAGAAGATTTGAAGGTGATGGTGGTTGCTTGGTGGTTGAAGGAGGC
>SNQN01010940.1:0-11081 GCA_008642245.1 Bassia scoparia | reverse complement strand
GAGGTCGCAAGCCAAATATCTAAAAATAACGACAAAGTTTTAAAACGCTGGTGGGAGGCATGACATTCGGTATTTGGGGCCGAAACTCTCAGAGTATTCTCATCACCCTCAAGGTGTGGGAGAAGTTCAGGGCAAAACCAAGCCGAGTCACCGAGAYGTCGTTTTTAGGCCGAAAAACGTGGATTATATATCACGAMAATGAGGTTTTTGGAATATTTACAGGAATAACTACCAAAATTTTTACTATGGGTTCCCTCAACAATATAGCGATGCTAGGCAAAATTTTAGGCCAAAACGAGGAGATTTRAAGGGCCGCAAGCCTAATTTTAGGAAAAAGAGACAAAACTTCGAAATGTCCATGTTAGGCACGACACTCGGTATTTGGTGCTGAATCTCAGAGAATAACCATCCCCCATCACCCTCAAGGTGTGGGGAAATTTTAGGTAAAAATGTATCGGGTCACCGAGACGTCGGTTGTAGGCCGAAAAACGTGGATTAAACATAACAAAAATGAGGTCTCGAGAATATTTCCGAAAAAATTGCAGAAATTTTTACTGTGATCCACAAGCATGTAAAGATACCAAGAAATATTTGGGGCAAAACAAGGATATTTGACGRGGTTTCAGAGGCCGCAAGCCAAATTTCACGAAAAATGTGACAAAACAACGAAACGTCATCGGAGGCATGACACTCGGTATTTAGGGTTAAAACTCTCTGAATAGTCATCGCTCATGACCCTCAAGGTGTAGGAGAAATTATGGGAAAAAACAATCCGAGTTACCGAGAYGTCGTTTTTTGGGCAAAAAACATGGAATATACATCATGAAAATGAGGTCTCACGATCATTTTCAGTAAAATTATTGAAATTTTTACCATAGTTTCTCACAGCAATATAACAATACCAGGCAAAATTTTGGGCCAAAACGAGGAGATTTGATGGGGTTTTGGAGGCCGCAATCCAAATTTCAAGAAAAAACGTGACAAAAYGTCGAAACTCCCGTGGGAGGAACGACACTCGGTATTTGGGGCCTAAACTCTYAGTTGAATAGTCAACCCYTATCACCCTCAATGTGTGGTAGTGATTTAGGGCAAAACCTATCGTTTTTCAGCCAAAAATTGTGGATTATATACATCACGAAATTGAGGTCTCCGGAAAATTTTCTGAAAAATTACCGAAATTTTTACGATAGGTTCCCACAACCATATAAAGTGTYAGGCAAAATTTGGGGCTTTAATGAGGAGGTTTCTTGGAGTTTCGRAAACCGCAAGACAAATTTCAAGAAAAAGCGAAAAGCACATCGAAAGGCCCATGGGAGGCACGACAATCGGTATTTTGGGGCCGAAACTCTCAAAACAGTTATACCTCATCACCTTCAAGGTGTGGGAGAAATTTTAGGCAAAATCGAGCCGAGTCACTGAGAAGTCGTTTTTTTGGCCGGAAAACATGGATTCTAGATCACAAAAATGAGGTCTTCGAAATATTTTCCAAAAAGTTGCTGAAATAYTTACCATGGTTTCCAACAACAATAAAACGATCCAAGAAAATTTTTTGGTCAAAACAAGGAGATTTGATGGGGTTTTGAWGTCCGCAAGCCAAATTTCACGAAAAARAGAYAAAACGTCTGTGGAAGGCACAASACTCGATATTTAGGGCTGAAACTCTTTGAATAGTCATCCCCTATCACCCTCAAGGTGTGGGAGTAATTCGGGGGAAAACCAAATCGGGTCACTRAGACGTCGTTTTTTGACCGAAAAAACGTGGATTATGCATCACGAAAATGAAGTTTGTGGAATATTTTCAGAAAAAATTGCCGAAATTTTTATCATGGGTTCCGTCTACACCATATATTGATGCGAGGCAAAGATTGAGAGAGATAAATAGGGTTTGCGAAAGAACTGAACAAACCAGGATTTCTAAACAAAGGTGACAATAACATCGAAACGGCACAGTGTTGCCAGCACACACCTCTGAGAGTGTAAGTACTAGCATGTGGTCTGTCGTTGGATGATCGATATTTGGGGCCGAAGCTCTCGAAATAGTCATTGCATCGACCTATGTGAGTAGTGTGGGGGAAAATTCTTGTTAAATCACATTCGGTACACCTGGAGTGTTCGTTTTTTAGCGAAAAACGTCGGATTATAGATTCATTGAAGATGATGTTCCGGAATAATTTTCGAGAAATAGTTCCGAAATTTTTCCCAAGGGTATTCCACAATAGCTATAAAACTAGGAACAAATTTTGGCACAAACGAAGTGATTTGATGGGCTTTGGAGGTTGCGCAAGCAAATTTTCAAGAAAAAGCGAAAAAATGTCGAAAGCGCCTGCGCTGATTGTGTGTAGGCCAAACGATATAAATACTTGGAAATATTAATCCCTAAACTGAAGGCCACCCTCCAAGGTCGTGGGAGAAATTCTGGACATAGCAGCAAGCTCCACCGAGGTCACTCGAGACGTGTTGTTTGAATCGAAAAAATGTGGATATATACATGCAGCGCGCTAGAATGAGAAGTTTTCTCGATAAAACTTTTTTGCAAAATTGCTCAGAATTCTTTACCCATAGGTCAATTCACATATAAAACGATGTCATATGGAAAATTTTGGGGTCAAAAAAAGAAGTTTTGATAGGGTTTCTTTCGAAGGGCAACAAATAGTTTCAAGAAAAGGACAAACATCCGAAACGCCGGTGGCAGACAGGGAACGAGTCGGGTTTGGAGTGCCAGAAAATCCTGGAGATCAATAGTATCCTCATACCCTCCAGTGGGAGAAATTTTGACAAGAACTGGCAACTGGGCTCATTCGAGACGCGTATTTTTAGACCGAAAAATAAGATGATACGCAATACGAAGAATGAGTTCTCCAAAAAGACTTTCGCGCAAAAATGTGCATAAATAATGTACCCAAGGGCTTCTACAACCATATAATGACTGCAAGTAAGTTGGGGCCAAACGAAGAGATTTGAATGGGGTTTGCGGGTCATCACAAATTTATGAAAAAACGCGACAAATACATCGAAACGGTTTTGGGAGGACCGATGCTATCTGTATTTTGGGGTCGGAACTCTTGGAATAGTCATCACTCATCACCCTCAAGCAACGGTTGTATAAAGTTATAAACAAGGCTTGGTCATATAAATTAGAACTGTCAAGATTATGTGCAATGGTAAGCTAATTGTCAAATTAGCTTATAATGCCACATAAGATTTACACCTAAAAYATGCTCTAGCTAATTTATGCCCCAATGGTGAGCTATAGCTTCCCATTAAAAAAATGCTTTAATTTTAGTTGGTACTTGTAAAAAACAACTACCCATTATGCTTTGTATATTAATATCTTGCTTAGTTTTCATCCCAGGCTAATTAGCTTGGGCAAGCTAATTTGCTTAGCCAAGCTAATTGCTTGTTTTTAATCCAATGGTCAAGCTAATAGTTTGGTATTTTTGGAATTTGCAAGATAGACCTTATATTTTCGATATTGCATTTTGATGTATAGTAAACAATAGATGGGTAAGAATCAATATGAAAACGAAGTATTGCAGGGAGCTATAAAGACAAAGACACGTTCAGCATTTTTAAGGAATGTTGACATAATAAAATTATGAATACATGCAAAATGCAACGTGTTTTAAAATTAGTGGTATAGACAGTGAAAGTAAGATAGAGAGAATATATTGGAAGAAGAGRATTGTTGTTGTTTTTGTTGTTGTTGTTGTATATTTCTCATAAAAGGAATATAAGTATTTATACACATACATAAGGCAACCCGAAAGCCAAAGCACATGAATGAAATGGGGGTTACGTCATTATTGGCTAGGAACATTAAGAGACATACCTTACTACAAGATTATTCTAGATTAATTGAAAATCTAATACTACCTCCGTTTCTCTTTAATTGCACCGGTTTCCAATTACGGAAATTTCACATTAATTGCACCACTCTACTTTATTACTACTTTTGGTATYTTTTTTGGTTGAATTGACCTTTATACCCTTACAAATTTTTTAATTAACCTCTAACACAACTCTAATCTATGTGGTGGGCCCAAGAAATTGTTAAAAATAAAGAACCATGTGGTGGGCCCAAGAAATTAACAACTCTAATACTATTTTCCTTATACCCCACCTACTTAATCACACTACCCTTCAACACACTTAATTACTCCATCAAAAAAATGCCTCGGAATCCGCAAAAGGCAAAGTGGTGCGATTAAAGAGAAACGGAGGTAGTAAAACCTAGGAAGACAAATGGACATTCACACAACTAAGTACCCCCCCCCCCCCAACCCAACCTTGTGTCCGTGATCATAGCCTTACAACATCAAATAAATATGTTTATATATGGATAATATGTGATGCCCAATTTGAAGATGTTAAAATAGATTTATGTAGATGACTTTCCGAAATAATCATTTTTGGGTTCATGTTAGTCGATCCCATTTGTGGGACTAAGGTTATGATTGATTGATTGAGAAAAAATGATTAAATATCAAAAGTTAAAGGCAATTTGTTTTTTTTTTTTTGGTGAATCTATCACTTAAAATCATTACATAACTAGATTAATACCCATACGATGCACGATTTTTAACTTTATTTGTATAATTTGTTTATATAACCAAGATTTGTTTATATTTATGATAGATATATAAATAAGAGATAATGAATTTAATCAACCTTTTTTTTTTTTGAAACCAATTGAATATTAACTCTCAAAAAATAAAATAAAAAACCAATTGAATAATACAAAATATGATGTAATTTATCATAAGATATGTTAATAATTTATACAAAATGACACAAAATATATTTTGTATAATTTTTTTTGATGATACAAAAAATGCAATTTATACACAATAGTTGATGAATAAAATGTACTCCGTATAAAATTTCTATTCTCAAAACAATTTAAGATGGAGAAATTACTCGTAAAAACAAAAGATGGAGGAATTAGTAGTAATAGTTAATATCAATTTAAATTTTCAAAGCACATTTATTATTCTATATTCATTAGTTTTTTTAAATTAATAATTAATTAAGTTGATTTGGGAGGGAAAACTTAAAAGGTGGAGTTTGCTTCTTTTTTTTTGGAGTTAAGTATACAACAAAGACCCAAACTTTTGGATTTTTCACCTTTAAGGACCTTTAATTATTATTTTCACCGATTGGGACCTCATTACTATGTTTAGATGTAATTTTACTAATGTATGTTAAGAAAATTGAGTCCTTATTTAGTTAAGAATTAGAAATAACAAATTATTTGAACAAATAATCTTAAATATATAATTTTTTATAAAAAAAAATATTTTTATACTTTCAATCAATCTTTCACATCTTAAATCACTTTGAAATCCGCTAAAACTATTGCATATCAAAACAAGAAAACARCTCTCGACCGACCGACCATTCAACAAATCACCGACCATATACACTATTTATCGACYGCTTCCCGCACTATTTACCAACCGCACCTGACGGTCGGTCGAATTGGATTTTCTTGTTGTGTATAGGCAATATAGCAATACCAAATCGAAAATCACCCAACTTACAACAAATAAAATTAATCAAACCACCTTAAAAAATAAGATTGTATTTAAACAATGGAGTTATTTTCAGTTTGTTGGGGTGGTCTAATGGGGTGACTATGGTTTTTCTTGAGGTGATTCAGATAACTTTTGTCGTAAGTTTGGTGATTTTCGGGTTGGTATTGGTATATGTAGCACTTTTGACATATTTTAAAGCGGTTTAATTAAGATGAGGAAGATTGATTGAAATATGTAAATTTCGATTTTTTAAATGATAAAAGAAATTTACTTTGTATATATTAAAAATTGCTTCATGTATTTAATTATTACTTAACTCAAGGATTCAATTTCTTAACAATACATTAGTCAAATTACGTCTAAAAATAGTATTGAGGTCCTAATCGGTGAAAAAAATAATTATAGCTAGGTCAAAACCCAAAAGTTTGGGTCCTTATTGTATACTTAACTCCTTTTTTTTACGAGAAGAATAGTGATTTCATTAATAARAAATGGTCAAAAGACACTTACAATCAATAGAAGAAAAAATAAAAATTCCAACAAAAATACAAAACACCTTAGAACTAGTTACATCGCATATAGATAACCTAACATATGTAGATACATTGCAATGAATAGTATGAGATCGATAGTAATAGGGCTGTTAACGAGCCGAGCTGAAACCGAGCTTCAGCTCGGCTCGTGAGCCTGGGCTCGAGGCTCGACTCAAGCTCGTCGAGCCTCAAATTTTGAGCTCGACTCGAGCTCGTTAGCTCGAAATGGGAGCTCGGCTCGAGGCTCAGGCTCGAGCTCATTTAAAGGCTCGGTTAAGGGCTCGATTAAAAGCTTGTTTAACTGATTTTCAAGAACTCTAACTTCTAAATCTTTTAATTTTCAAGTTACAACTTTCAATTTCCAACAAACTATTCTACCAAATCCAAGTAAATATCAAACATAAAGCCAAATTTTGTACTCTTGCAAATATTTCATCACACACTTACAAAGTCTAAAACAATTAAAACCAAATAAGATTAACACACAAGTAATCTTTGTTTATGGGCTTGAGCTTGGGATTGGGCTTTAGTTAATGTGAAGGTTTTTTWAAAAACAATAATAATTTTAATACAATTAAAGTGTGAAATATATAAAATAATTATGTTATTATTTATAATRAATGAATTATTCGAGYCGGCTCGCGAGCTTTCGAGCCGAACCTAGCATAGCTCGTGTATCGGCTTGTTTATTCACGAGCCGAGCCCCCATCGAGCCGATCTTTGATCGAGTCGAGCTCGAGTAGCTCGCGAGCMGGCTCGACTCATTAACAGCCCTAGATGGTAAGTTAATAACAATATTTTATGGATTTAATGCAATCAAGTACTTCACAATAATGGATAGCATGTGTAACATTGTTACAAACTTACAATGCATCTCTTGTCAAAAAATAATAATAAAAAAAAAATCCTTACAATGCATCATGCAAAACAAATTAAAATCACAAAAGGCGAACGCACAAAGCGCTCTTTTATTTTTACATAATATTAACGATACATGAAAATTAAACAACAACATACAATAATTTCAACAACTTGGAATAATCCTCAACTTAGCCATTTTGCCATAGCTTAAGCTTATGTGGTCATTCCTGCCTCCAGTTGAGACAGTACCTTCGCCACCAATAAAGACATAGCCTAGACTTGTGTCGGAGTAACATGAGCACCACCTCCACCAGATCCTCCACCACCGCGACGACCGCCTCCGCCACCACCTCCACCTCCACCTCCGAATCCTATTCCACCACCGCCGCCAATTGGTACTCCAAGTCTTTTACTAGATGGAGCACCTCCACCACCTCCACCACCGCGACGACCACCACCGCCGCCGCCGCCACCACCTCCAAATCCAATACCACCACCGCCACCGATTAGTACTGGGGAAACTCGACCTCCTCCTCCACCAGATCCTCCACCACCACGACGACCACCGCCACCGCCACCGCCACCACCACCGCCTCCAAATCCAATACCACCGCCACCGCCAATTAGTACCGGGGAAACTCGACCCCCTCCTCCACCAGATCCTCCACCACCACGACGACCGCCGCCTCCACCACCGCCGCCACCGCCACCTCCAAATCCAATGCCACCTCCACCGCCGATGAGTTCACCGCCGAATCCTTTGCTCGATGGAGTAATTAGACCACCTCCTCCACCAGAATCCTTCCACCACCGCGACGGACCGCCGCCGCCGCCGCCACCCCCACACCTCCTCTTCCAATACCACCTCCACCAGCCAATACCGCCACTAACTAAGCCGAGTTTCTTACCATGGTGCCAAGATCATATTTCTCGTCTTTCAGAAGAATCAGTTTCACTAGCTTCCTCGCACTTGTAGTGTAAACTAGTATACTAGAAGCAAACATAGGAAACCTTGTTTGCAAGTCATCTTTCTTTTTATTTGGAGTGTAGGACACTTTTTGTTTTCACCAAGGATTGGAGAATTGCATGCATGCATGAGGGGATTTATAGCAAATAGCAATGAGTTGTTAGTTGTGTTGTTAAGAGTTAAAGGTTTACAACGACAAGAAACATATAGCCGTGTAGTAAGTTACTAAACTATAGATTTTAATGCTCATTTAATTTGTGTAGGGAACCCTAGTTCAGAAAGTAGCTAAATATGGAACTAGTTTGATTACCAACAAAAATAAAAGAACGCTCTCTTTCACTGAGTTATACTCAATTGTGCTTGTCTTCACTATTCTTCACATACATCTCTTTTTTATTATTCATCAAATCTACATATTTTGTGTGCAGGTGGTTGATCCGTTGAGGTAATGATGTTCAACTAATTTTCTTATAAATAACTTGGATATGGTTCTCGATCAAGACATACATAATGGTTCGAACAAGACTTGAATATATATATGGTTCTCAGACATACACGATGGATGATAAAATCGTAGTCTATACCCTTGTCTGTGGATGCATATGCATCAAATTTTTGTTAAACATTGCACGAAGATTCTACGTAAGAACTAATTAATTAGTAAAATTAGAAACTTTAGTAATACCTAAGCATAATTACATTGATCGACGCGTAAATTTGTCAATGATTTCCATATTTATGCTCTTAAAGTCAATTTATTTAATCCTTAATTAAATAAAAATAAACAAGAAATATAACACAAGGAACATAAGCATATCGTTATACTGACAAATTCGTAGTGTAACAAAGAACAAATATATCAATTATCCAATTAGTATTAATCTTTAATAATGTCGCAGTTTTATTACTAGACATTATTTTAAAATTTTTATTTGATATATTTTTTGAAAAAAAAAATATACAATTCAAATACTTTCTCCGTTCCATATTATTTTGTGCATTTATTATTTTGGAGGAAAAATTAGGAATAATAATCTTTACTTTGTATATGAAAGTTGATCAAAAAAACAAAAAAAATAATTGAGAAGAGAATGTGTAAATAAGAGAAAAGTAAGGAAAGTGGCGGGTCCACTCAATTAAAAAGTAATTAAAGACATGTCTAAAATGGAATAAAACACAATGCGCACAATCAATATGAACATCCAAATGAGGAAAGTGCACAAACAATATGAACGGATTAATCAACATTTGTAAAAGTATAATTTTAGCATTATGTTAATATGCTTTAAATAAAAATCATATACTACCCCTTTGCATTTTTCATTATGCTCATCATTCTCCTCCGATTTTTAATTGTTCTATGAGTTTTCCCATTGGGTCTTTTTTTTTTAATGTTTTGTTTGTGTCACTTTATTTATTTGTTACACTCCTTCCCAATTTATTTTGACCTTACTTCTCCTTAGTCCTTACCTCTTTCCTTCGTTCACACACACTCCTCCAATCTATTTCTACTTTTATCGCCGACCACTCATATTAATATTTACTCCCTCCGTTTTTTTAGTTGTTCCAGTTTCTATTTTGGGATGTTTTTAAAATAGTTGTTCCAAACCAATATAAAAATAATTTTTTTCACCATTTACCATACTTTTACTCTAACATTAATGACTTACCCCTTTCTAAAGTCAACTTTCATTACATTACCCAATCTTTCAACCCAAAAATTACTATTCCCATAAATTTCATTTCAACCACAGTTTACTCTTTATACCCTAACTTATTCAACTTTTTACCCAACTTACTCAACTATTTTATTCACTCAATCAACTGCTTTAAAAACCGTTTCATAATGGTATGGCGAACATCTAAAAAGAAACGGAGGGATAACTAATATTTGCGTATTTGGTGCACATGATGTGTGCATAATTTTTATAATGGCTTTGTTTGGGAAGTGGTTTTTTAATTGACTTTTACCTTTTTGTTTTGGTCAAATAGCCAATAAAATTGTTTGGTTTTTGGCTTTTTCATTGGCTTTTTAGCCAAAAGCCACTCCTACTCGCTTTTTCAAATGGTTCTTGACATTTGCCAAATAAATTTACTAATTAACCCTTCAATTTATTATCCCAACAAACATTTCACATCTCAATTAATCCTACCACCCCATTCTTCCATACATTTCTGTCAAATATTACTGCTACCTCTCTAGCTTCCAAACTCATCATGTTCACTTCAACCCCCCCCCCTCCAAAAAAAAATGGAAAGAAATTACTTGCACTTCATCAAAATTCCTCAACAAAGTTGTATGTTTATCATTTTCCTCTTCATATAACATTGCTTCTAGTTTAATGACAGCTAGGTGAGTGAACAGGGTTATACGGCGAAGTTAGTTTATTGTATCAACGTTCTTACATTTGGAAGGTGTGTTATGCACAAATTTATAATTCAATTTGTTGTGCAATCAAACATTATGTAACAACGTAATGTTAAAATAATCATACATATATTATCATCATCAACAATTGATAAAACCAATAAATAATAATAATAATAGATAAAATAATAATTATAATAATAATAATAATAATAAAATGGTTCAAGTGAAAGAAAAGTCTAATGAAGTCATTTAAGTCATTTTACAATGTAGCAGTCATCAACCATCAGTCAAATTTCCCAAACATGTTTTAAAGTCAAACAACCAATGAGTCCAGCCAAATGAAATAGTCAGTCAAACCAGTCAGAGAAAACAGCTAACAGCCACGACCAATAGCCAATTCTCACAAGGCCAATGTATACATACATTCATATTTCATAATATGTTTTGAGTGTTTTAGGATGAATAGTGATTCTTTTTTGTGTATAATAAAGTTTGAAAACGACCATGCATAGCCTAAAAAATAAATAATGTGTATTGATTAAATTAATTAGCAACAAAAATTTTGTATCTTTTATGATTTTTTTTTTGTTTAGAGAGCCACAATGGTGGGGATAAGAATCGATCCCAAGATCTCTTAAAATCGAGAGGAAAACTCTAACCGCTTGAGTTATCCTCACTCTCATCTTTTATGAAATTTAATGTCAGTTAATATTGATATTTTTGCAAACTAATGTCAATTTGGAATGTTTTTAATTGATTAACAAAGTGTTGTAAAATTTCCTTTTTAAAAATGGCAAAAGCTAACGAGTGCCCCC
>SNQN01010939.1:0-20427 GCA_008642245.1 Bassia scoparia | reverse complement strand
TACAAGTAAGATATAGTCACTTTCGCTTAATTATGATGGCTGTATTTACTTTACATAGTGTCATTTTGCATGAGCTATATAATATTAATAATAATAATAATAATAATAATAATAATAATAATAATAATTCAATTCAGATCAAATCAGACCAGATCGGAAAATTTCATATCGGACCAAATCGGAAAATTTCAGATCAATTCAGAAAAGTTCAGATTAGAAAAATTCAGACAAACTGAACGCAACCTAACTAGTTTATGTTCGCCCAGAGATATCCGTGCTTTATACGTTCAATATGTATGTGAGTGCAATTTTTTTATTGATGTGTAATTTTTACTTTTTTCATTCATTTTTGTTTGTCTTGTTTTAAATCGGAGAGAGAAATAAAAAAATCGAATGAGGTTGTTTATTCATTAAGATTCTTACTTGAAAAGAGAGTGATTGGATTTTAATTTAGTATAATAGAAAAAAGGTAATAAATGTGTATTGGAAAGTGAATTTTGGGAGCAATATAGATAGTGATTAAACTTTTATTCAATATGATAGATGAAAAGTACTCCCTCCGTTTTTTTAGATGTTCCATATCATTATGGAACGGTTTTTAAGAGTTGATTGAGTTGAATAAAATAGTTGAGTAAGTTGGGTAAAAAGTTGAATAAGTTAAGTAAAAGAGTAAATGTGTGAATGAAATTTTATGGGAAATAGTAATTTTGGGTGAAAAGATTGGGTAAAGTAATGAAAGTTGACTTTAGAAAGGGGTAAGTCATTAATGTTAGAGTAAATAAAGTAGGTAAAATGTGAAAAAGTTATTTTTAGATTGGTTTGGAACAACTATTTAAAAACATCCCAAAATAGAAACTGGAACAACTAAAAAAAACGGAGGGAGTAATAGATATGATTCAATTTAATTACCATGGATGGAGTTAAAAATAGAATTTTTTTAAACAAATAAAACATTTAGTAATTCCATTTCGAAAAACAACACAAACAAAAGAGAACGGAATCAGTAAATGTTAAGAGTGGATGTTAAGAGTAAATGGAAAAGATGGATAAAGGGAAAATTATAAACAAGACACCTAATACCAAATATATAGCTCCAATAAAGTTGCTTGTTTTTCGGAGAAAAAAAAAAGTAATAAGCTTATGGAATTTATTCAAGTTAGAAAACAGAAACTTGTAATTACATACTATGAGTCGAAGAATGAATCAAAACATGTCAATAGTTTTTATACAAAATTTGAGACGTCAAAGTGACGGCAAGAACAATTTCTAGCAGTACAAGTGTAGAAAAATGAAATTTAGCTACTTCCTCCGTTTCATGAAATTCATGTCACACTCGTTTATTTCACTATTCACAAGTGAAGAGAATCTTGTAAATAATTATCAATTTATAGTTATAAATATAGTCATGTGAGATCTTGTTTGATTCGTATTACACTACAAGAATTTCGTGTAAGACCGACCAAAATTATCGACCGAAACAAAATCGGTCGGTATCACCGACCGACACCGACCGCAGTTGGTCGGTGTAATTTACCGACCGATTATTTGGTCGTTATTACCGATTGATTTTGAAATCAGTCGGTACGGTAATCCCTTTGATTTTTAAACACCCATCCGCATTTTTAATTAAAAAAAAAACAAATCCCAAAATGTTACCGACCGAATAATCGGTCGGTGTACCGACCGAATTTGTATTTTGTCGGTAACATTTTGGGATTTTAAACCCCCTCTGTCTTTATAATAAAAAAAAAACAAATCAAAAAATTTATCGACCGATTTTGAAATCGGTCGGTAAATTTTTTTTAAAATAAAAAAAAATATTTTTCGATAGCTATTCGACTACAACTAGGGATGGCAACGGATCGGATCTGGACCGGATCCTACGGGATCCAGATCCGTTTTTGAGTGAAGGATCCAGATCCGATCCGTATCCGTCAGATATTTTTTCTTAGGATCCATATCCATATCCGACGGATCTTACGAATACGGATCTTAAACGGATCCAAAACGGATCCTATGAATCATTGCAAAATTTTACCTATTTGAATTTACCAAAACAATATTTAATAAATTCAAACCTTCCAAATATTGTTCTTTTGGGTCAATACTTAGAAAATAAATAAACAAATCCACAAAGTTCAACAATTACAATTAAAAATATAACAAAGTACACACAAGTACACAACATACTACAACTTTTGAAATGAAGTTCACAAGATACATAAAACAATAATAATAATAATAATAATAATAATAATAATAATAATAATAATAATAATAATAATAATAATAATAATAATAATAATAATAATAATAATAATAATAATAATAATAATAAGAACAAGAATAATACTAACAGTAATAATAAGAACAAATAAAATATACGGTATACCGTATACTGGTATGTCACTATGTCAGTAAGGCACTAAGGCTAAGGCAGTAAGGCACTAAAGCTGTGGTTGTTATTTTTTAACTTTAAAATATCTAATATATATATATATATATTAAAAATAGAAATATATTTATTATTTTAAAAAAACGGGTAAACGGATCCGGATCCGTATCCGACCCGGATCCGTCGAGTCCAAAAATTTAGGATCCATATCCGTAAAAACGGATACGGATCCGCGGATACGAGGCGGGTCCAGGATCCACTGCCAACTCTAACTACAACCCAAATCAAACCCCCAACTCACAATTCACTCACTCTCACTCTCACGACCGAAACCCCCAACTCACTCACTCTCTCTCTCTCTTCAACCCCAAACCCCCTCCTCTCCTACGAACCCCTCCCCACCGGCGAACCCCCTTCCCTCCGGCGACAAGATCTCTCTCTCTCCTTCGTTCTCTCTCTCCTTCTCCCTCACTCATGAGCTGTTGTTGCTGCTGCGCCACTCCTCCTCCGCGGTTGCTGCTGCGCCACTCCTCCTCCGCCGTTGCTGCTGCGCCACTTCCACGGTTAGGGTTTATTTTTATTTTTTTTTCAATTTTCTGCAATTATTCAATTTAAGGGTTTAATCTAATTAATTTTTGTTTCAAAATTGTGAATTGGGGTTTTTGGGTTTAATCTAATTAATTTTTGTTTCAAAATTGTGAATTGGGGTTTTTGGGTTAGTTTGATTAATTTTATGGTATTTTTATTTTGAATATTAAAGTGTATGTATGTATGTTTAAGTAAGTAAGTAAGTAAGTAAGTAAGTAAGTAAGTAAGTAAGTAAGTAAGTAAGTAAGTAAGTAAGTAAGTAAAGTAAGTAAGTAAGTAAGTAAGTATAGGGCTGTGCAGGAAATTACGATTCCGAATTTCTGATACGGTTTACGATTTTTTTTTTCCGAAAATCCGGATATTCGTTCCGGTTTTTTGAAATTCGAAAAATCGGATCGGATATCCGATTTTAAAAACCGGAAATCCGGATCGGATCCGGAATCATTTTTTAGAAATTCGGATATCCGGATTTCCGATTTTTTTTAAAAAAATATGGCAGATTTTCTCATTTTGGGCTTATAGCCTTATAGTAAATTAGTAATTAGAAATTTAGAATGGGCCTTATAGTAAGTAGTAACTCACTCAAAACTCACACTCTCACTCTGATTACTCTCACTCTCTCACGCTCATTGCTCAAAACTCACTCAAAAGAGTCAAAACCCTAGAATCGCTGTTCTCGACCTCTCGCCGCTGCTCTCGCCGCTGCCTTGAGTCCCTTCGCTGCTCAGTCGCGCCGTCGCAAGTAAGTTTTTTTTTTGTTTTTTTTTTTCTGATTTAATTATTATTTAAATTCTATTAGTAACTACTAAAAGTAGCATAAAGTGAATCAAATCCCTAAAAATCATGAGAATTCAAAACATGAATTAACGCATTCGAATTAGGAGAAGATTTCGGCTGAAATTAGTGAAATTAGGGTTCTGAAAGAGGGATGAATTTGAGAACTAACTAGTAAGATTAAATTTTAGGGTTTTGTTTATGATTTGTAAGGGTTTATTTTCTGATTTTATGTGATTTAATTTTTTATTTTTTGTGGTTTGATTTCTGATTTTAAGTGAGTTATTAGTGTAATGTAAAGATTGTATATAATATTTTCATTTAATTTCTGATTTTAATTGAGTTATCTGTTATAATATTTTCTGATTAAATATAAACAGAATTTGTCCCTTCGCTGATTTTAATTATACACTACTGATTGAGTTGTCAGCAAATAATATTGATTCTGTAGTGCAAATAAACAGCAAATAATATAAACAGAATCAATATAATCAGTAGTGTATAATATTAATCAGCAAACAGAACTCATTTAGAATCAGTGTATAATATTGAGTTATCAGTGTATAATAACAGAACTCAAGTAATATTGCTAAATCAGTGTATAATATTGCTAAATCAGCAAATTCTGTGTATATAATCAGAATTAATTTCTTATGCTTTGTCAGAATCTGTCTACTTCATCACTAATTAGTAATTATTGTTTTTTTTTAAAGTGTCATCGAGCTTCAATGATAATGATGAAGTTCAAGAGTTAAACGACCAAGTTATGGAAGATGATAAGTTAAGTTCGCCGGAGGAAGAACCGGAACAACAATCAAAGCGCAAGAGGAAAAAAAAAGCTCAAGCCACTTCTAGTGTTGGGACGAAGAGCACTATGATGAGGAAGAATCGCTCTAAATATTGGGATCACTTTCAGAAAATTAGTGATAATCCTCCAATTGCAGCTTGTAAGTATTGTAATTCTCAGCTTGGTTGTGATTCAAAGAATGGTACTGCTCCTTTGTCAAACCACATTAAAAGGTGTATAAAGTTCCCTGCCAATTTGGATAGAAAGCAAAAGTTAATTGAGTTAGAAACCAAAACAATAATGAATGATGATGGAACCACTCAAAGTTACACATTTCCTAAACTATGGGAGTTTGATTATGATTTATGTAGAAAAGCACTTGCTAAAATGATTATTGTGGATGAGTTGCCGTTTATCTTTGTTGAGCATGAAGGTTTTCGTGAATATGGTAAAGCTTTAAATCCTCAATTTGCTATTCCTTCTCGTACTACTGTCACTCGGGATTGTTATAAGCTTTTTCTTGAAAAACGAAATGAGTTGAAAGATGTGTTTAAGAATTTGAAATCTAAGTTTTGTTTGACTACTGATTGTTGGACTTCTAGTCAAAACTTAGGTTACATGTGTTTGACAACACATTTTATTGATGATGATTGGGTGTTGCATAAAAGAATTATTAACTTTTGTCCTATACCTGGTCATTCGGGACAAATTATTGGTAGAAGTCTTGA
Organism: Bassia scoparia; assembly: GCA_008642245.1. Taxonomy (NCBI): domain Eukaryota; kingdom Viridiplantae; phylum Streptophyta; class Magnoliopsida; order Caryophyllales; family Amaranthaceae; genus Bassia; species Bassia scoparia. Next base: position 15,155 of record SNQN01010939.1, on the reverse strand, counting down.
GAAATGTTTGATTGAATGGGGTTTAAAAAACATTTTGACTGTGACGGTTGACAATGCATCTTCAAATGACCTTGCAATTGATTACTTAAGGAGAAGATTAAATATTTGGGAGTCAAGTGTGTTGGATGGTGTGTATTTGCATATGCGATGTGCGGCTCATATACTGAACTTGATTGTGAGGGAGGGTTTGAAAGAGCTTGACTTGTCAATAATAAAAATTCGTGCCCTAGTTAGATATGTTAGATCTTCCCCCTCTAGGCTTTTAAAGTTCAAAGAATGTATCAAGGAGGAAAGATTGGAGAGTAAAAGTCTTGTTTGTTTGGATGTAGAAACAAGGTGGAATTCCACATTTCTAATGCTAGAATCCGCCTCAAAGTTTAAAAAGGCTTTTGATTGTTTGCTCATGAAAGATTCTATGTGTTACAAAGAACTTAGAAAAATTGGGGGTGGTCCAAGTGAAGATGATTGGAAGAGGGTAGGTTCTTTGTTACCCTTTTTGAATATTTTCTATGATGCAACATTGAGGTTATCGGGTTCGCGGTATGTGACTTGCAATTCCTATGTGCATGAAATTTATGGAACTAGCTATATGATTAAGAGTAACTTGGAAGATGGTGACGAAGGCATCAAAAATATGGCTAAAAACATGAAAGCAAAGTATGAGAAATACTATGGTAATGTTGAATACATCAATGTGTTGGTGTTTGTGGCTTTGATTTTGGACCCACGTCATAAAATGACATATGTGGAATGGATGGTCAAAGATAATTATGAAGCCACAAAAGCAAATCTTTTGATCTCCAAGATTAAGCTTATTTTGGATAATTTGTTTGACTCATATTCCTCTTCCATTTCCCAACCCAAGAAAAATCAAGCTTCTTCCTCGGCCTCTACTTCTACCACTTCTACTTTTACTCAAGATATAGATAGTACAAGGACTAGAGGGGAGCGAAAAAACATTGACCTTGAGGCAATAATGACATCAAAGTTTCAAAGGGACACGGGTTGTGATGATACTAGTGACACCAAATCGGAGTTAGAGAAATATCTAGATGATGTCAAAGAGCCTAAGAGTTCTAACTTTGACATCTTAACATGGTGGAAAGATCAACAAAAGAGATATCCTATACTAAACTAGATGGCTAAGGATGTCCTTGCCATACCCGTGTCCACCGTTGCATCGGAGTCCGCTTTTAGTATGGGGGGTCGTGTGCTAGATGACTTTCGAACTTCATTGACTCCGAAAATGGTTGAAGCTTTGGTTTGCGCAAAAGATTGGCTACGTTCTTCTACTACACCATTAGTGATTGAAGAGAACTTGAAGATGTTGGAAGAAATGGAAGAAGGTTAGTTTTATTTATTTTAGTTTTATTACTTTTGCTTTATTATTTCAAGTTTAACTTGTATATTATAAAATAAGAATGTTAACTTTTGGATTTATTATGCTTTGTAGGCTTGAAGGATTTAACAATGGAACAACCCGAAATCCTAATAGATGAAACAATTGATACAATGGAGTGATGAATTGTGCCTTGTAGTTGGAGGCTTGGAATGGTTGTGGTCTTGTGGATTTGGTTGTAATTTTATTGCACTTTCTTTATTGGTTGTAATTTATTTGCCCTTGCCTTTTATATTGTAATGTTAAATGTTGTTGAATATTTGGGACTTTGGAACTTTATTCTCCCATCCCTTCTACTCCTCTAGGCATCTAGAGTTGAGATATGAAATTTCTCTAGCCTTGCATGGCATATTATTGGCTTTTAAAGCCTTGTAATATGTAGTTTATTATTTTATTGCATAGTAATTTTGTGATTGCATGCAATTAAGTGATTTAGAAAGTATTATTTTTATTTTAAGATTAGTAATTTAATAATTAAGACTCAACATAAGTGGTCAAAATATATGAATTTTAATTAAATCATAACATTAAAGTTTAACAAAGCATTGGATTTAACTCGACAAAAAAAAACAATGAATTTAATTCGGAATCGGAAATCCGGATTTCCGATCCGGAAAATTCGGATATCCGGAAATTCGGAAATCCGAATAATTCGGATCGGATTCGTAATCAATTAATTCGTTTGCGAAAATTCGGATATTCGGAAATTCGGATCGGAAAAATTCCGGTTTCCGGTTTAGCACACCCCTAAGTAAGTAAGTAAGTAAGTAAGTAAGTAAGTAAGTAAGTATGTATGTATGTATGTATGTATGTATGTATGTATGTATGTATGTATGTATGTATGTATGTATGTATGTATGTATGTATGTATGTATGTATGTATGTATGTATGTATGTATGTATGTATGTATGTATGTATGTATGTATGTATGTATGTATGTATGTATGTATGTATGTATGTATGTATGTATGTATGTATGTATGTATGTATGTATGTATGTATGTATGTATGTATGTATGTATGTATGTATGTATGTATGTATGTATGTATGTATGTATGTATGTATGTATGTATGTATGTATGTATGTATGTATGTATTTTTTTTCAAAAATTAAAGTGTATGTATGTATGTATGTATGTATGTATGTATGTATGTATGTATGTATGTATGTATGTATGTATGTATGTATGTATGTATGTATGTATGTATGTATGTATGTATGTATGTATGTATGTATGTATGTATGTATGTATGTATGTATGTATGTATGTATGTATCACAACAAGAAAATTGGCTTCGGCCGACCACACTTACCGACCGATTTTCGGTCGGTAACAGGGGTTACCGACCAAAAATCGGTCGGTAAGAGGTGTCGGAATCACAATCGTCGGTAATCCAAAGATTACCGACCGAATTTCGGTCGGTAAGGGTTTACCGACCGATTACCGACCGATTCCCGACCAATAAAATCCGACCAAAAAATGGAGGGAAAAGGCCATTTACCGACCGATTAATCGGTCGGTAAATGACCTTTTCCCTCCAAAAATTGGAGAGCCATGGAGGCATTTACCGACCGATTAATCGGTCGGTAAATGGCTCCATTTTTTTTAATTTTTATTGGCAATTACCGACCGAAGAATCGGTCAGTAAATGTTGAACATGCAATTAAAAAAAAAAAAGCACAGAAACCAGCTTTCAAGCTGGTTTCTGCCAACCAAAAACGAAATTATCACCACAAAATTATCCTGGCTTCGGCCCAATGAATGATAGATCACCTTGATGGAGTTGAGCAGCACACTCAAACATATACCAGAAAAATAGTCGATCAAATGTTGTTTGGAGATAACCTTTAAGGCATAAAAGATACACACAAATGACACATGTGASAGAGTTCCAAATAAGTTTAATTAGGTCAAATTGATAACCTTGCTTTCATTGTTAAAATACACACACATACAGGCCGGTTTGATAGAGCGAGATTGAGGATAGATATATATAGCTAAGCAGACAATTAAGTGAGTAGTCCATAGCATGCAGCAGCAACTCATACAGTAGTTGAGCAAAATTACATCCTGTCCTGCAGGTTTGGTTGCATTGGTTGCACTCGGAATCCGAAGGGGATCTGCTGCTGGTAATGGAAGTCTCTCTGATCCTGTGGATCTGCGCCAACACCACCATCCCCCATCTCTCTTATGCTTCCGTCCATGATTTCACCATCATTTTCAAGCTTGTGCTGCTTATTAATATATATGATGCATTAAGTTACATACACGAACATATTCCATTTGATTCACTTGATCATTGCTGAAAAAAATGCCCTAGCCTATGTACAAGTACGTTTCAAAGTTTCAATAAAAATTGATGACAAAAAATAATCCAGAATCATAACTAAGATGGGAAGCGAAATTATTAGGAAATTGTCGTAAATTAATGTTAATAACATATTTTATGAATTCGAACCCTCTCTTAATTACTTCAACAAAATGATGGGGGTACAACATACATCAATATAATAGTAGTCACCCTTAAATAATTTCATCAACATCACACACATAATAGCTAGTAACAACTTACCAACATGTAACTCAGCTGGTTGCCTTCCTCTTCGAGCATCCTTATCTGAAAGTTTTGAACAAATATATAATTTCGATCACTCTCYGAAGAATACACAAAAATTGATTAGATTGATTAGTAAATAGTAAGATAGAACAATTGTACTACTCGTATTATATTAGACGAAAAACATTGGGAGCTAGTTGAGATTTATATATTACATACTTTCTTCTYGTACATGTTGTAAATATCCATCTTTCAAACAAGAATTAAAAACATCAAAATTAGTTTATGTAAGTAGTAAAWTTTTTAGTGTAATCATAATCACCAATTCATCACCATTATTCATCTGTCAAACAAGTGCAAAACAAATTGTAGATATATATATTTCAAGTGACTCCGAAAATGAATGGAAATTAATCAGATATACTTGCCTGCCTGTCTTTTACGTAGGTTACACCATTCTCAAGAGCATCCTCAAGCCGCCGAAGCTCTGGAATCGGTAAAGAGCCAATGTCCTCTCCCTTCAAATGCCTATTTCGTTTCATAATAGATCAATAATGCATAAGATATCGAAATATATTTTTTCTTCTATAAATCTATAATTACTTATGATACAATAAAAACTTAATGGTTGATAATTTGATGGAGGTCACTTTGAAATGTTAAAACAGTCAGAACCTCATGTCATCCGTCTTCTATACAGATCGTAACGAACTAGCAGATTCCATCGTCAGAGACGTAAATCAGGATCCATTCTAATCAAAGGGGACATTCAATCAACAAGTTATGGATCTTCAGATATACAGTATTTGCAAGAATTGCAGACAGTGTAAGATACAAAAATCAGAAGAGGTAATATTGCTGGTACAAAATCAAATGGTAGGAGAGTGGCGTAATTGAATCAATAACCCGAGACCCAGCCATAATCAATATTTCAGGACAGGGGGAATATGGTTTCCCTTCTCGTCACGGAGGCCTGGTCCAACTGCAAGAACTTTCCTGGAGTTGAGCTAAAAAGGTAATGAAGTAAAGAAATCAACAATAGCCCTTTCATTCAATCATACATATAGTGAACATTAATTAGCTCGATCAAATGGGAAATTAATCTATTATTGTATAATCAATGTTTCACTAATAAGTAGTAGTATTCAAAGATTCAAACTTTTAGATACCAAGTTCTACATTTCATTTCATACACTGAAAGCTATGATTTACAGTGATAAAACACTAATATTATTAGCGTGATTAAGAATCGTATAACACTTCTTGTTTTATAGCACCCTAAAAATAGCAAAGAACTCAGGCAATACCAAAAACTTGAATTACTACTTAATTAGCGGAATAATTTTGTTTACTGAATGAAATAAGTAACGTAAGAATTTATAACAATTCTTAATTTTTCTCACATTTCCTGAATCAAGGTATTACCAATACAAAAAAAAAAATGAACGATCTCCAAATAGCAAAACACCCATCACAAAATTAAACAGAATCAATTTGGGAATTAAAATAATGGATAAAGAAATAACTTCACAGCAAAAGCTAGCAAAATTAAGACAATGAATATGCAGAAAATAAAAAAAATCAAAAAAATGAGAAATGGAAAAGATTATTATACCTTAGCACTGGATTCAGGGAGCAAAATTCCAGACAATAAAATTTACAAAAAATAATGCAAAAAATTCAGAACTAAACCAACCATAACCCTAAATCATTCCCCAAAATCAGAAACCCTAATTCATACTCCAAAATCAGAAACCCTAATTCATACACTTAGGGAATTCATAATTCTAACACTCTACAAACAGCCATTAGAGATCAGACAACGAGACCTAACATACCTTTAATCAATTACTCATTATGGAGACAACAACCCTTGAAAGAAGTTCATCCATATAATTCATTTACATTCTTAACTGGTGTTTATTAAGGGCAAAAATCATTTATTCGTATAATAACAATAATTCTGTATTTCTTGTAAGAAAAAAAACAATAATTCTATATTTCTTGCCAAAAAAAACCAATAATTCAGCTTATTGAGCATACAACAGTCCTTTTCATCTTTGGTTATGATTTTCTCTAACAGGTAACAACATTGAGCATTTCTATCAGACCTTACTTTCAGCTTCATGGTGGAAGTCAAGTAAAGAATATAGTGACTGAAGAGATCAAGAATTCAGATAAGGAAAAAAAAACTGAAAGCGAACCAAATACCTTGTAACTTTTTTGTATCGTCTGTAATCGTCCACACTGCCATATTTCTTATCTGCTGAATCCTGCATGTACATGATGGCAACATCTGGTAAAAGGATGTGAAAAATTAAACAAGTACATTGTACTAACAATTAAGCTGAAAGCGAACCTCAAGCAATGGTATTCCACTGAGAAAAAAGAGCAGCAATGTGAGGAACACAGGCCCTGCTATAACAAGCCACTCAGCACCTGCTAGAACCAGTGTCGAACTGACAAAAATTCCCCACCATAGAAAAATTTGACAGTGTCAAAGGAGAATAATTAAGAAAAGGACAGAAATAGGGAAAATGTCAGCAATGCAGAAGCTATAGCTTTATTTGTGGGAGAAAGGTGAAAGAGCAAAACTGAATATGGTTACTCTAGGAACAGTGTATGATTTACAAACACATCAACCACAAACTCCCAGTTGAAATTCAAGTTTGAGCATACAACAGTCCTTTTCATCTTTGGTTATGATTTTTCTCTAACAGGTAACAGCATTGAGCATTTCTATCAGACCTTACTTTCAGCTTCATGGTGGAAGTCAAGTAAAGAATATAGTGACTGAAGAGATCAAGAATTCAGATAAGGAAAAAAAAATTGAACTGTGCCACCCTCTTTCTTTTTTCTTTTCTTAGTACCACACCCTAAATAACAAAAACATCTATATTAGTCTACTAGCAGTATAATAACCTAAAGGTTCGACGAATAAACTTCTTCGTAAAGTATTTGTTAGAAAATATATGAAACTCCGAGGTGCTAGTAGAGTAGTAGACTGCACCCTGTAGACCTGCCACCAAAGTCTTGCTCTAGTGACTTTGTTTCTACATTGGTTCAATACATTCAGTTGAGTCAGAGGCAGCTATTGATAAAAGAAATTCCAATAAATCCATTCATATGTTGTTACTGGAAAAACTCCCAGCCAAAACACAACCAAATTCAATCGGGTTTACAAATCAAAACACAACCAAACTCAACCAACCAAATCCTCTACTAATATTAACAACTAATATTATCCCATAATCAACTCTGACAATACCCTAATCCTATCACAACCATTTCAATCTCAACCAACAATTAAAAAATTGAATATATCCCAAATAAAATGGTTTTGTCAGAATAGTGGTGGACTGGTCGTCATGCCTTAAATCATATTTTGCAACAAATAACACCAAAATGAGAAAATTTCAACAAAAATGACAAAAAAGTGAGGTAAATTCAAGCTCCCAAATCAGAAAATAAAAAGGATTTTTCAGAAAAAGCGAAATAATCCCCAAAAAATAACAAAACCATGACAAACCTAGATCTAATGATAATCAAAAATCAAATTTAAATGACAAAAAAAACCAAAAAAAAGAATAACTTACCAGATCTAAGGAGGTGGCGGTGCGTGCGTGGTGTTGAGGAGAGAGAGAGAGTTGAACCTGGCGTGGTGTTGAGAAGAGAGAAGGCCGACGAATCTAGCCGTGGCGACGAGAAGATCGAATAAAAATTGAACCACAACGAAACAAAAAAAAAGCAGATCTAAACATCTAAAACAAGGAAATAAAAAAACGAAGAGAAAAAAAACTGACCTTCGTAAAGTTGGCGACGCGTAATGGTGGCGAGGCGTGATGCTGGTGAGACTAAAGGGACTGAAATAAAAATGAGAGGAGAGGGAGAATGGGAGATGGAGATGGTGATGCGAGTGAAGGGGAAGAGAGAGTGTGAGATCTAAAAAATAGGGTTATTAGAGAGAGAGAGAGTAATGATAATAGGGGTGGGTTATTAGAGAAAAAATAGAGAGAGTGCGAGATTTCAGAGAAAAAGAAAATGATTTTTTTTTTTAATTTTTATAAAAACAATTATCGATCGATTTTTCGGTCGGTAATTGTTTTTGATTTTTTTTTATTTTCGACTTATGGAGGGAATAAAAATCAATGATTTACCGACCGATTTTTCGGTCGGTAAATTACACCGACCAATTGCGGTCAGTGTCGGTCGGTGTTACCGACCGATTTTTTATCGGTCGATAATTTCGGTCGGCCTTAGGCGAAATTCTAGTAGTGTATGTATGTATTAATTTATTTATGTATGTATATGTATGTATTTATTTATGTATGTATATGTATGTGGGTATTTTTTTCAAAAATTAAAGTGTATGTATGTATTTATTTATGTATGTATATGTGTGTATGTATTCATTTATGTATGTATATGTATGTAAGTATGTATTTATGTATGTATGTATGTATGTATGTATGTATGTATGTATGTATGTATGTATGTATGTATGTATGTATGTATGTATGTGTGTGTGTGTGTGTGTGTGTGTGTGTGTGTGTGTGTGTGTGTGTGTGTGTGTGTGTGTGTGTGTGTGTGTGTGTATGTATGTATGTATGTATGTATGTATGTATGTATGTATGTATGTATGTATGTATGTATGTATGTATGTATGTATGTATGTATGTATGTATGTATGTATGTATGTATGTATGTATGTATGTATGTATGTATGTATGTATGTATGTATGTATGTATGTATGTATGTATGTATGTATGTATGTATGTATGTATGTATGTATGTATGTATGTATGTATGTATGTGTAAGTATGTATGTTTGTATGTACGTAAGTATGCATCATTGGCCTAGATACCCGTTCAAGGCTTACTCATTAGGAGTAAGTCTTGAATAGTCCCCGTTTTGGGACTGTTCTTGAATGTCTGTCACTCACTACTTAGGATGTAAATGCACGTCTTGTTTTCAATTCTAAGGACGATTTCGGCTTCTCATTTCCCTTAAAGTTCTCTAGGTACATATGTATATAATTTTTTACATCGTGTACTTGGAGAACCATGGGGAGATTCTGCCGAAATTTCCTTAGAATTGAAAACATGGCAAGCATTTACTAGTGAGGGGAGACATTCAAGAATAGGTTAGGTTGGAGTGATAAGGACCCAAGGACACATCATTGCATACACAATTCACTTTGAAATCGTATAATGCCTTATTTTGAGTTATTAGAAATGATGAGTTAGGCTTTTGATTTATGAATGATACGTTATTGCCCTTTTATTCAATTCCCTTTAATGTATTGTATTCCATTCTAATTGTTTGTTTTTATTTTGCATTGAATTCGGGATATATATTCTTTTACCAACTTCGAAGAGCTAGGAAAGATCAAGGCACGCACATCGTTCGTCTTTAGTATATACTTTCATTTTAATATTTTATAATATCCTACTTTCATATGGTTTGTGTATGTATGTATGAAAGATCAAGGCACGCACATCGTTCGTCTTTAGTATTGTAGGACGTGGGCCGCGCCCTCAGCGTATAGCGGGCGCGCGGCTTGGTACTACATCGAGGTGCTTTGCGTGGGCTTGAGCCACGGATCCCGCACGTGAGTGCGTTGGGGTAGTGTTGTCGAGTAAGGGGAGTCGCCACCGTGCCTAGAAAGGTTATTCACGGACGCCCGAAACGTTGGTGCCAAAACAATGGCCCCACGTCCAATCAAGTAACCAGTCGTGGGTTCGGGGACATGGTACGAATCAGATCTGTAACCCAATTCGCCCGCATGTAGCGGCCTCTACTCGGTCTCATTGTAATTCCATTAAACACGATTTATTGGATGCACACAACTTACATATTCGCAACCTTAGAAACGCACTAGCCCTAAAAATTACTAAGTGAGTATGTTTCTATTATGCACAAGAGACTACCTAACCTAGAAATTGTGACCACTTTGTATTAATCATGTTAAAACGGTGCCTAAAAACAGGTTGTCCATAGTTAATCTGATTTAAAGTGATTCACATAATTCCGGTCTTTGTTTAGCAAAATATATACAAAGTTATACAATAATGACAATATGAAATATATGAAGTGTATAAACTTCAAAGTATATGCAAACTCATCTCACCCTAAATCTGCAAAGAAAACAAAGGTTAGTTTGTAAAAATGAAACGAAGCGAATCCTCCGCCTTGAATCGCTATACAAAGACAAAGAAAACAATCGTTAGTTCATGATAAAACGCAAGCGCAATGGATCTTTCGCCTTGAATTGCTATACAAGAATAAAGAATTGTTAGTATTGACAATGGATAATAATAATGAAATGAAATGAAAAGAATGAAAACCAAAAAAAACATGGAAACATGGAAAGCATTAAGAAAACCCTACATATTTACATGAAACGATTAAAAAGTGAGTTTCTACATTGTTTTAATTACATTAAAACTCATAACAATGGTTAGTCAAATTAAAAGAAAGTGAGAGAGAATTATTGGTGAGTAATCTCAGAATTCAACCTTTGTTATCGCTTGTTGATTCGAAAGAGAATCGATGCTTTGAACTAAAAACGAATGTGTAATGTGTTTAGAGTGTTTTAGAGAGAGAGAGAGAGTATGCCTCGGGAAATGTGCGTTGTGAAGGTATGAAGTGAAGGTGTCTCGGACTGAGCAAGGCAAGGGAGTATTTATAGGCACGAGGCAAAACGAGGAAAGCACAAACCTGCGTATATACGCTGAGGATGAGCGTATATACGCTCATGGGGAGCGTATATACGCTCATGGGGAGCGTATATACGCTCATGGGGAGCGTATATACGCTCATCCTCAGCGTATATACGCTTCTCAATGGGAGCAAGCCGTGATCAAATGAGTTGTATACACTGAGGAGCGTATATACGCTGAGGGCAGCGTATATACGCTCAAAGGCAGCGTATATACGCTGCTCCTCAGCGTATATACGCTCCTTAAAGCGTATATATTTTTTTCCAAAAATCCTGAAATATTTTGATTCGGAATAATTCTTTGCCATACGTCTCGATTTTCTAAGATTACGGATTATTCTAGATGCCTCCTTTCGCAAGAAAGTATGATTCTAGAACATTCCGCGTATTTTCTAATTATTCACGTATTTTCTGCGTATTCTGCGTATTTAAACATAGAAAAATCAGAAAAATAATTTAAAAATACTGGCGGATTCAGAAAAATGTGACGGACATGATGAAAATCAAAAAGCATGAGAATTGCCAGTGTAACTTGTTTGAAAACCTTGGAAAACCTTTGAGAAAACCGAAAGAAAATATTTTTGCCTTGTATTTGACCTTTGCTCAATAGTTCCGAGTACGACCTCACGTATTTCCAACTTTTGTGAATTCAAAGCATCTTTTCTGAGTCGAAACAAACGCGAGACGCGGTATGTTTCATCACGGATTACTCATTTGGGGAGACACATTTTCAGGTGTCTACAGAAGCCCCCACTTTGACTGAGTCTGAAGAGACGATAGTCTCGCAAGACGAAAGTCAAAGTATTCGATTCGGGACGGAGAGCAACTCAAGACGTTCTGCGACCCTGAGTTACCCTTTACGCCGGTACCTGCAAAACAAATGTTAGTTTTACCTGTTACCGCGCCCCATGCGGTGTTGTGCCCTCGGAAGCGCCTGGATCCTCGGGTGGTTTTCTCCCTACGGCTGACCTTGGCTTTTCGGGAGAGTTGTGATGTGTGTATGCGGAATTTCTGGTGCGGGAGAAAATTCCAAAACCCGAAGAATGCGCGGAACTTCTTGAGCGGGAGAAGATTCCAAAACCCGAAGATGTGCTGACGGAACTTCTGTAGCGGGAGAAGATTCCAAGACCCGAAGATGTGCTGACGGAACTTCTGTAGCGGGAGAAGATTCCAAAACCCGAAGATGTGCTGACGGAACTTCTGTAGCGGGAGAAGATTCCAAGACCCGAAAGATGTGTTTGCTTGAGATTTCTGTAGCGGGAGAAATCGTAAGACCCGAAAGATGGTTGTGCTGGATTTCTGTAGCGGGAGAAATCGTAGACCCGAAAGATGCTTGTGCTGGATTTCTGTAGCGGGAGAAATCGTAGACCCGAAGTGTGCATATGTGGAATTTCTGGTGCGGGAGAAAGTTCCAAAACCCGAAGATGCAAAGGAGCTGTTGCGTGAAGAAGCCCCCACTTTGACTGAGTCTGAAGAGATGAAAATCTCGTAAGACGACAGTCAAAGTATTTGATTTGGGACAGAGTAATGCAAGTTCCGTCGGAAACGCCTCGTTCCTTCGCGGAAAATTCCCCTACGGCTGACCTTGGCTTTTCGGGGAAAGTTGCGTGTAGCAACAATCGCGTATAGCGATGAATGCCGTATAGGCGTGTGCAGGCAAATGCATGTAAGATGGGCCCTAGCCTCGTGTTGAGGTGGTGCAATGTGCAATGTGCAATGTGCAATGTGCAATGTGCAATGTGCAATGTAATGTGTTTGTTCATGATGATGTATGTATGCTCAATGCATGATGATGCTTATGAAGCGCTGCGTTATGCAAGTCTATTCTTAGATCTAATGCATGAAATGACCAAGGAAGTAGACTAATGGTAAAATGCTTTTGGATTGCGGGATGGAGCCGTCTCAAGCCCCCATTCGAGCAAAGGTGATGCTTGTGATTGCAAGTGAGCCCCCAACCCATGGGATTTGGGTGTGTGGGAATGGCTTAGTTTGTGGTGTTGATGGTTGGTTTAGTGGGTGAGCCCCCAGCTTGATGAGCTTTCGAGGTTAGGGCAATGGTTGATGTAAGGCAAGTGAATGTTGTGGATCATGGGTTTTGGCTTAGCTTTTTGTGGTGGTAATGGTAAGGAACGAGGGATGTGATCTTGCCCAAATCAGTAACTCGAGCTGAATGCTGCATGAGGAGGGAACATGGAGGAAATGCTGCAATGCGATGCTTTGAGGAGAATGCATGATGAATGCTGCAGAGTGATAGCCTAAGGACGAGTTGAGGAGAGCCCCTTAAGGTGGTTGAAAGAATAGGCTAAAGGTTCAAGAAAATACAAGGCTAAAATTTGTGACTGAGGTAAGTGAATTGATGTGGTTGGCTAGATGATGTAGGTTCAAACTCGAGTCTATGTCGGGTTCTACACTAGGAATCTGTGCTTCTGACTTTAAGGGAATCAAACTATATGATAGACCTCAGAATGTTACTGAGTTATTGGGTTATTGGGTCGGACCTCGAGAGGAGGCTTCCTACGTATCCTTACGGAATCAGACCGTCGTAGTTCTCGTGAATGATTTGGACAATGCCTCGTGTGAGAGGGCTTTTGTGGTTGTAATGTGAGGCTGTGGTTTGAGGGTTGAAAAAGGCTCGATGATCACGAAGTGACCCACGGTGCGCAGTGTGCTTTTTAGACTTTTGCTTTTTGTTTGAATTGGGCTTTGAACTTTGGATTTGCATTGGATTTTGACATTGATTTGCATTTGTGATGACTGGCATTGAACTTTGATTTTTTTTTTGCTTTTTGCCCATTTTATTCTTCTTTTTTTTTTTTTTTTTTTTTTGCACATGTCTTTTCCTACGCACCGTTTGGTCCAAAGGGTTAGGTAGATATGAGTGATGAAAGAAACATAGGCTGAATGATAGTGTTTATGGCTCAAAGGGTTGCAAGGGATTTTGACTTGATGTGATGAAGGGAATGGAAGGAAGAGGTTATTTTGTGGAGCTATGAAAGAAGGCCTCTCTTGGCAATGTCCATTGTGAGGTCGATTATTAATTTGATTCCATTAAAGTTAGAAGCACAAACTATATGGAGGCTAAGGAGGATGAGAAAAAAGAAACTTTTATTAACAAAAGAATTTATTACATAGAGGCTGATTGCAGAATTTGATCCTAAACCTAGTGACATAGACTCGAAATGGAAAAAGAAAAGATACATAGTCTAGGGAAAGGGACTCTCCGACTCGATCATAAAGCTAAGACTCCAAGCTGACTCATGTGAATTGAAGAAGATCATTCTCTATGTCCACTCCAATGTCGTAGACCTTTGCGAATGTGGTAAGGCCTCGATACTTGAGATGATCTTTGTATTCTGGCTGGAGGTTAGAAATGAAGGTCTTGACCATCTCTTCTTCAGTAGGAGCGGAGACTAGGGTGGCAGCAACTCCTCTCCATCTAGTCAGATAGGTGGTGAACCCCTCGTTCTCTCCCTGGTTAAGGATTTCAAGCTCTCGGAAGGATGTTTGGGTCTGAATGTTACCCTTGTATCTTGCCATGAATGCGTGGATGATGTCTTCCCAAGTAGCTATTTCTTTCTCAGGAAGTGAAAAGAACCACTTCTGACATATCGGTTCCAAGGAAAGGGGAAAGACCATTGGAAACAAGGCAGAGTCAATCCCTTTAAGTGCCATGGTGGTCTTAAATCCCTTTACATGGAATCGAGGGTCATCAGTCGGCTTGAACTTGGGTATGTCTTCGGCTGAGAAATCCTTTGGCAGTTTGGTTGCAAGGTTGGGGTCAAGAGGAGGTTGGTCTTGGTAGAAGGTGGGGTCGGTGGCTTTTTTGATTGCCTTTTCAAACAGCTTGTCCAAGGAAGTGCTCGAGGTCAACTCCTTAATCTTAGCTTCAAGCTGTTGAACTTGCTCGGCAAGTTTTTGGAGCTTTTCTCGTTGGGAGGCCATTTTGTGGTGCTAGGGCTGATGGGTAATGAAGGTTGGAGGAAGGTTAGGTTTGGATTGGGCTGAGGGCTCAAACTCTTTGGGTCGAGCAAGGGCTATGGAGACGGCTTCACCCTGTTTCAAAAAGAAATAAACCCTTAGTGAACTTCCTTGGTCATTATTGAATACATGAATGCAGATGCAAATGCATGTCCTAATTCCATGGTCATCTTTCCTAGAATGAATGCATGCATGCAAGGTGCCCTTTCTTTTGAATTTTTTTTTTTTTTGATTTTTTTTTTTTTTTTTTTTTTTTTTTTTTTTTTTTTTTTTTTTTTTTTTTTTTGGAAGGGCACCAAATGACGTGAGAATGTATGATATGCACATGTCCTAGGTGGTTAGGGTCACGCCTAGTGGTCGAGCCTATGTTGGCTGAAGGTAAGGTCAAACCTAACGTGAGTCTAAAGTCAACGTCTAAGGTCAAAGTCTGTGCCTACCCTAGTAGTCAAGGGTCAAGACCTAAGGTCAGAGTCTATGTGAACCAAGGTCGAAAG
>SNQN01010937.1:0-20430 GCA_008642245.1 Bassia scoparia | reverse complement strand
ATCGCCAGTGTAACTTGTTTGAAAACCTTTGAAAACCTTTGAGAAAACCGAAAAAATATTTTCGCCTTGTATTTGACCTTTGCTCAATAGTTCCGAGTACGACCTCACGTATTTCCAACTTTTGTGAATTCAAAGCATCTTTTCTGAGTCAAAACAATCGCGAGACGCGGTATGTTTCATCACGGATTACTCATTTGGGGAGACACATTTTCAGGTGTCTACAGTCACCATAGCTAGATGAGATCTCAACTAACCCCATTTTGGATAAAATCCTTTTGGATAAAATCCTTTGTAAAAATAATAGAAAGGAGACGCGTTGATCAAACGACTCTGTAAAAGTTGCGAATGAAATCACAACCCCAATCCCTGATTGTCAATACTCCAGGCGAGCACAAATCTAGAGTTTTTTTGCTCATTCATATTTTAGTATTTAACTGTTAATTATTTACCAACTTCCAAACAGGACCACAAAACACATAACAATTTTAGGCATATTAACTCTTTTATTTAACAAACCTGTTGGACAAGCCAACTAACCTCGTCATTAAGACTTGTATACTTCCCTTTACTCAATTCACATATTATGTCATGAACCAGTAATAAAATCACCTCATGGAGTAAGTTACACTTGCCTCCACTTATTTATCCATATAATAAAAATACCTCATGGAGCAAGTTATATTTGACTCAACTTAATTCCTCAATAGACCAAATCAGTTAATTAAAGATAAATGACTAATTAACAACCTCCATAACAAACCTTATGAACAAATCAATTTCCACAATATTTCTCAATTTCCACAAATATAAACCATGACACAAACAAATGATTCATTCGTGACTACCAAACAATTCCATGGACGTTTCCTACTCATGTTTCTAAGTTCTCAAACATCCTCAAACAAACATTAAGATCAAGGGTTCCGCAAGTCCACAACAAGAAAAAACGATTCGACTGATTGTCATCACCGGCCAATTTTCGGTCGGTAACAGGGTTAACGACCGAATTTCGGTCGGTGATGACGGTCGGATTAAGGATCATCAGTAAAAAATATCACCGATCGGTTTTCGATCGGTGCCACATCACCGACCGATTATCGAAAAAAATCGATGAGTGAGTTTTTGGAGGGAAAATAGCTTTACCGACCGATTATTCGGTCGGTAAAACTATTTTCCCTAAAAAAATTTGAGAGGAATAACCCCTTACCGACCGATTATTCGGTCGGTAAAGTGTTTTTATATACATATAATTTGTTTACCAATCGAAAATCGGTCGGTAAAAGTGTAGGTGGAAAATAAAAAAAATATGAACTAGAAAGTTGCCTTGTCAGACAACTTTGAAACACGCATTGTCATTCCCATTGAACAACTACATTTCAATCACAAGAAATAGAATATTTTATATATTTATATACAAATAACATTATTTAAAATATCTTTACATTGAAATAGAAAAATTTATATATTTATATACTCTAAAAATAAAAATTAAAATCTTCATATCTTAAAAAACTTCTCCTTCACACTTGAATCTTCAAATCTTCAGACCTACAAGAACTGGAAAAAACAATTAAAATCACAAACTAAAACATTATGTAAGAGTCTATTGTTGTCTAAATAAACAAAAGCAAATTATTTTAATTCATCTTTTAGCAACCCCTGGATGATACACTAACAACTATAGGTTGTAAAAAGGATTTAGCATAACCCCACATTATTTTTCATATATATTAAGCAGTTGATTCAAGGCATGCAGATCAACTCAAAGCTCTTTAAATACAGTAGCTTTTCAATACCATTTCAAATTACTTTTAAGCAGTCTAGTCAATGCCACATTTTTCACCATATCCCTCACATCCCTTTCTCTCCTCCTATCCATACTCCCACTTCCCATTCCTTGTTTCCCTTGCCTTTTGCTGCATTTTACTTTATGGTTTCCTAATAATCATTTTCCATCAAAGTTGTTTTCAGTTAAACAAACGAAGCCTCACTATAATATACACCAACAAACTTATTAGCAATCTATATTACATTGCTAGTTTCTTACAACTTAATATCAAGTAACCAACTAACTTTCAAGTGTCATTTACGTCCCTCACAAGTATATCCAAAATAAATCATCCCAAACATTTATCAACACCAAATAGCAAGGCTGATCATAGTCAACATCCAACACGCCAATCCTGTAAAGTATTATGAGAACCTAAGATGCCAAATGCACAAAATAAGATTATATGCAAATTATTTATTTAAATGTGGATGCCAAAACAATATGCAACACGCACACACCTTAAATATTACTCAATAAATTGAGGCTAATCACAAGTTCCTCATCTTGTCTGAAGAACAAAAGAATATTTTGCATTCAATAATTGAGGCTAATCACAAAAGAAACACCTTAATAGCCTTTATCTAATCAATATGGATACTAAGACAATAGTCAGAATTACGATTGAGGAATGAAGATTCAAAAGTTTTGCTTCCTCGGAGAAGATCAAGTTGTTATTGTCACATACTATTGATGGTTCAACAAAATCAACCACATTAGTGATTCACTGCAAATCCTTAAACACAACTGAATAAGATCAAATTCACAAAACGTGAACAAAACTAAATTGAGCAATTACCTTCCAGCAAGTAAATCGTGCCTTAGTAGCAAACATAGCAAGCAAAAGAGATGAAATTCGAGACCTAACTGATATACTCCTGACACGTTATTCCCAATCTCTTCATCGCCGTCGTCGTCATTTTCTGAAAGCAACGAACC
Source organism: Bassia scoparia (assembly GCA_008642245.1). Classification (NCBI taxonomy): domain Eukaryota; kingdom Viridiplantae; phylum Streptophyta; class Magnoliopsida; order Caryophyllales; family Amaranthaceae; genus Bassia; species Bassia scoparia. Next base: position 17,663 of record SNQN01010937.1, on the reverse strand, counting down.
TCGAGTCAACAGAATATCAAGCTACTCCTGACAAATTAATCCCCAAATTCGACATATATTAACCCCAATTCAACAGAAATTCAGCACCACAATTTTATAGCTTCAATTAAACCAAAATGAACACAAAAATGAGCCCCAATTCATGAAAATTGGATTCACAGAGTACAAGCACAATTAAAAATAGTACCTCAGAGCAAATAGTAAGCATTGCCAACTATATCACGGTAGACTTACTTGAAAATTGAATTCACAGTGAGTCAACACTCAACCTAATAAAAAATTGGTATGCAAGTACAAAGCTCAGAAAGAGAAAACTTCAAAAAAATCTCTTAAAATATAATGCAATTCAGATTAATCACTTCACTTAGATCAACTAGCTTCATGACATCCCCACATGTTTGTTTAAAATCACTCAAGTCAACATCTACTAATCACAATTGCCAAGTCAAGATACAACAAGCAGCAGTACCATGAAATTTTGCTAAGTCACTATATGGATCAACACAGTATGAACTAATCTACAACCTTTCAGCCAATGAATCGAGCATTATATATACAAGAAAGACAAATAAACAGCAAAATTGGCATGATTATCACAAAAGAAGCTCAACATCACATGATCTAATCCAAAACAACTGACAAAATACAAAAAGATCAAAATTTAGCACGTACAATCAATTTAAAAAATTATACCTTCTTCAATGAAGACAAAAAGTCCAAAATCAGTAGCTTTCAAAGCAGCATTCTCATCCTACTAGAAAGCAAGAAATTCTCAGGCTTCAAATCACGATGCATCACTCCCATAAGTGGCAAACATGCAATCCCAATTTCCATCCATTTATAACTCTAACATTATACTAAAATTAAAACTATGAAGTATGATTAAACCATATACTAATCTTTTCATGAGCACAGAATCAACAATTCAACATTCAACACCTTAATTAAAGAAACTTACTCCGTAATAATTTAACAAGAATTAAAATTGCAATTGCAATATCCTAATAAATATTCTCATAATGAAATTAATGACAAAAAAATCATAAGCACAACAATCAGAATCTCAACAATTTAATCAAGAAAACACCCACATTCCAAAACAACCAAGAAAGAATCATACTCAGATCAAATTGCAAGCTAATATAACTTCAATTAACCAAATAAAATCAAAACCAATCCTTAAAAATTTAAAAGCAGTAATAAACACACCGAAATTACTCATACCCAGATCAAATATCAACTCAAAACAACAATTAAAATTAACTTCAAAAATCACACCTTTGAAGAAACTAGATTCTAACCCCCCCAAACACAAGAAAACGCAAAAATCATAACAAAATTTTCTAGATCTAACCAAATAAAACAATATTGTGAGCCAAAATCAATTATTCTTTTAAAAAAAAGCAAACCCTAACGAAATTGGGGAAAGGAGGAGGAAAGTGGCGGTGGTGGAGCAGCAATAGCAACTGCAGCAGAACACGACAGACGCAACAAAGCGACAGTGTAGTGCGTAGCAGACCGAGAGAGGAAGAGGAGAAGAGAGAGGGAAGGAGAAAGAGAGAAGAAAGAGAGAGAGAGAGGACGAGCGGGTGGTGGGGTCACGCCGTGCCGTGACGGAGGAAGAGAGAGAGAAGAAGAGAGAGAGAGAGGGAGTGGTAAGTGTGAGTGTTTGAGCTTAGTCAAAGAAAGAGGGTCGAAGAAAGAAAAAAAAAAAAGGAAAAAATTAATTTAAAAATAAATTACCGACCGATTCACCGACCGACTTTTCGGTTGGTAAATTTTTTTTTTGTTTTTTTTAATTTTTCTTGCTGATGGAGGAAGTGTGGGCAATCAAAAAAAAACAATGATTTACCGACCGAGTTTATAACTCGGGATCAAGTATAGACCGACCGATTGCGGTCATGTCGGTCGGTGTTACCGACCGATTTTTTTTTTGGTCGATATTTCGATCGGCTTAGGGGAATTCTAGTAGTGTGTCGTACGTACCTTGAAAAGGAAAAAATCCCGCAATTACTTTCTACTTCAATAATAACTCAAGGAGAATTTCCTCCTACAACCAAATAAAATCAATTACTATTGATTCCTAACACACTTAAACAATATATATTCCTTTGAACCACCACAAGAACCTTTAAAAATCAATCACAAACATGTTTTAAGATTAATTTTAAGCTCAATAATAAACCATTCATTTATGTCTGTTTTTTTAAAAAAACTTAAAGCCATATTTTTTAATGGTTGAAAATTACTTTGAATATGTATAATAACATCTGAAAATATTCACAATTAACATATATTTTCGTGCCAAAACTATTTTATGGATTAGTCGTTTAATAACAAAACATATTTTGTAATAAAAAAATTGTCAATCTGATATAATAATTTATTAAAATACTAAAACTCCATAAAAATTTATGAAACTTTCACACAAGGTGTATTACTCTATCTAGAAAATCCACACAAATTTTCGTAAATTATTGATTAATATAAAAATCGAAAAAAGAGTCAGCGACCCAAAAAACAGTCAGTTCAAAAACGAATTTATTAAAATAGTACATCAGCTTTGAAATTTCTGAAAATTTTACACAAAGTGTCTCACTGTCTATAGAATATGAATACAAATTATCGTAAATTATTGATGAACAAAAAAATCAGGAAAAATCAGAAATCGAATCTGCAATTCGAAAACTATCAATTCAAAAATGAATTTGTTTAAAATAGTAAACGTGCTTGGAAAATTCTGAACATTTTACACAAGGTGTATATTAGTATTAAGATCACTTGACCAAATTTTTGTAATTTATTGATAAGCCGAAAAATAAATAAAAATCAAATACTAAACTGAAAAACCTTATTTTAAAACCCTAATTTTATAATTCAATAAATCTGAAATTTTCAATTGAAATTATCGTCATAAAACTCATAATCATTGCAATTCATAATATGTTATGCTCAAAAGAATTAGTATTAAAAATTAGATCATAATAATTTAAGGTTTAAACAAGTTATAAGAAAAAGATTAAAACAAGAGGAAGAAGAAAGAAGAAGGGGGAAAGAGGAGGACCGACAACTGGCGGCGGTGGGTGGCCGGCGACTGCGGCAGCAGGGGTCCGATGACGGTGACGGTGACAGCAAGGCAGCGTAGCACATCAGCAGTAGTAGTGCATGCTTCCTCTCTATCGCTTCTTCTTCTTGTTTTTTTTTCCTTTGAATGAGGTTTACGTGAAAGAGATGAGGAAAAGAAAAAAAAAATAAAGCCCTTTTGTTGATTTAGGTTTTAGTTAGATTAATTTTGAATATCCTTTTTTTAATTTAATTTGTTTTGGATAAAGGAGAAAAATATATTTTCTATCACGAAATTAATTTTGATCGGAAAATAAACGAATTCAAATAAATTATATCATTATTAAAAGATAGATCATAATATTTTTATAAAAAAATATATTCAAAAAATATTTGATCGTTTTTATGAAATAAATCGTAATATTTTTCCAAGAAAATACATTTATAAATATTCGAAAATTACAGGGGACTACAAAGACGGATCGTTACAGTTGGTATCAGAGCTAAACGGTTCTGAGGCTTGCTTGAACGAGTTACTTGGAACCTGAGCGATGGACTTGACCTTAGTGTTAGGATTACTTGGGTAGTAAGAAATTGGGATTGCTTTTAGAAAAGCAATTGTGAGTGTAAGTTTATTTATATGTGAACTAACCAAAAATTTCCTTTTTGTAGTATGCCACCTAGAAGTAGAACCCCCACTGAGAAGAAGGCTGCTCGTCAGCATAAGAGAGCATTAGAAAATGCTATCATTGCTCTTGCTAACCGAACCACTACTCRAGCTAATGGCKAGACTGCCTTTGATCGATTCGACCGTCACCYTCCCCCAACCTATGAGGGTGTTGCTGACCCTGTGATCCTTMAAGATTGGTRGTGTGAGATGGAAAAACTCTTCGACGCAACAGGCTGCCCCGATAAAGAAAAGGTAGCTATTGGCACCTACTACCTGAAGAAGGAGGCTAATAACTGGTGGGGTATGGTCAAAGTTGAGTGTCTTGCTACTCCTYACTTTGGGTGGGGTCAATTCTCCATCAAGCTGAAGGAAAGTTTCTATCTTGATGAGCTGAGGTGGTTAAAAAGGGAAGAGTTCCTCTCTCTGGAACAGGGCTCTAGGTTAATGCAAGCTTATACTGACAAGTTCACTGAGTTATCCTGCTTTGCTGCTGAAGTGGTCCCTACCGAAGTTGAGAAGGTCAGTCTGTATATAAAGAGGTTGAACCCCCCCCAAATTAGGGTTCCGGTGATGTGTTCTGGTGTTGCCTCTTTCCAGAGGGCTTATGAAGTTGCCCTTAGTGCCTATGCCGCGGTTCAAGAGGAGCAAGCTGCTAATCGTGCTCTTACAGCCAAGAGGTCCTTTCCCTCATCTTCTTTTGCAAAATCTTTCAAAAAGCCCAAGTTTACCCCTGCAAAGAAGGGAAGCACTTCTGGTTCTGAATCGAGGAAATGCTTCAAGTGTTAGAAAGATTGGCACCCTGGCAAAAACTGTGATGGTTCCGTTGTTAAGTGCTTCCACTGCAATGGTGAGGGTCATCGTTCTTACTCCTTCCCTAAGAATCTCGATGCGAGCAAGGTGAGGTTCAGTGGTGATGCTCCTCCCCACAACAGGGTTTATTATATGGCCGAGATTGAGGAGGATTCAGATGCTGATGTTATTGCCGGTACAATTCTTGTGAATTCTATTCCTGCTTATGTTTTATTTGATACCGGTGCTACTGTTTCTTTCGTCTCTTCTTACATTATTGAAAAGGCCAAGTTCTTCCTAACGGGGAGGAAATTTCTTGTCATCGTGCTTTCCGAAATGTTCCTGTTGTCATTGATGAAGTGGAGATGACCGCAAATCTCAAAGAGTTCCCTATYGATGAGTTCGATGTAATKTTTGGCATGGACTGGTTGAAGGATCACCGTGCWGTCTTCTATTGTAGGGATGAGAAGGTGGTGTTGAGAAACCAGAAAGGGAAGCGAGTTTCTTATTCTAACATCAAGCAAAAGCCTGGTGTGAAGATCYTCTCTGCTATGAAGATGCTGAAAATAAGATTGAAAAGAAGCAAAGTACTYTTTTTCATGCTGCAACGGATGGGCAAACAGAGAGAACAATTCAGACTTTGGAAGACATGCTTCGTGCTTGTGCCCTAGAATTTCAAGGCTCATGGGTGAAGTCCTTAAGTTTGGTAGAATTCTCTTACAACAATAACTTACATTCAAGTATCATAAATGGATTCAATGAAGCTCTTTATGGCTAGGAAATGTCGTAGTCCTACTTTTGGAAGCAGACATAAGTGATACGTTGTGTTGGGACCCGACTTATCAAGCTATAGTGGAAAGGTCGAAGGTCAGTCAGTTAAGATGAAGCTGCCCAGGATAAGACAATAAGTCTTATGCTGATGTGGGTAGACGAGCCACTATATGCATTTATGTCCGGGATAAGTGTGTTTGAACGGTCGTCACCAACATGAAGGGGTGTCAAGAGGTTTGGGTGTGAAGGCATGCATCAGCCTAAGTATATTGTGGGTCCTATATTGAGGTTTTGCAAGAGTTGGGGTGAAGGGGCTTATAGTTGTGGCCTTGTCAGCTGAGCTATCTAAGGTTCATAATGTGTTAACATGTCTCCAGTTAAGGTGTGGTATCGGAGCGACCACTTCCAAGTTCAACTAACCGCGGAATCTGTGGAGATCGAACTCTATTTTGACTTTTGAGGAGAAGCAGTCAAATTTCGGATGTCAGTGCGGGCTGAGAAGAAAGGAAGTGTCTGTGTAGTGAATATGTTGTGGCTAGCCAGCAGTATGAGGAAGCCCACATGGGAAACTGAGGGTCTAATCAGACAGAAGTAAATCCCGAGTTATGTTATAGTAGAACAGAATAGTAATTAGCTAATTTGTTGTTCTCAATCTTGTTTTCAACTTTCTTTTGTAAGTTCGAGACAAACTTTTTATATCAGTATGGCTAGGATTTGTAGATACCCATAATATTTCTCCATGGAATAATTTTGATTTTGCCCCTATTCTAGTAATATTCTCTCTAGTATAAGCTTCTACACTACTGCTGACTGCAACTGCTCTGCTTTCAAGCTATGCTACGAATAATAACTAGTCTGCTGCTACTACTAACTACTACTACTATACTACTACTATACTTACTACTATACATATAACTACTACACTACTACTATACTCTACTATCTACTACTAACTACTACTACTACTACTACTACACTACTACTACTAAAAATAATCAAATAAGCCAACCCTTCCTCTACAGTAAAAACAAAATCCAAAACCCTCGCCCAATCCACCCTTCACCACTACAAGAACAACACAATCAACCCTTTCCTCTTCCCTGAACAGGAATTAATAATGAAGGACCTACTAATTGGGAAGTGATTTATTGCACTTATACTACTACGACTACTCACATGACTACTAACTACTACTAAACACTGACTATCTAGCTACTACTGACTACTACTATACGTACTTACTACTACTACTACTACTACACTAACTTATACTACTACTGATACCTAACTTACATACTACTACTGCTAGGGTGTAGTGCTGCTGTGCATAACAGTAAAACAAATCAACATCGTCCCGTCCTTGAACGGTTAAGGTAATGATGGCTTTCTACTGGCGGTGCATTTTTAGGCCTTATATAGTAGCTAATTACAACTCTTGATTCCATTAAGACATTAAAACATTCTTTCTCTCTCTCTCAAAAGCAAATTAGCAACACACAAGATCACTTCACCATTCCTAACTCCATACCAGCCGAGTTCCCCTTTCAAAAAACAAAAAGAAAAAGAAAAAAAAACAATTGGAAATAATCCTATGGGTGATTTTTTAGAGATATTATTTGGGTGTGTTCAACACTTGGAGCAAGGAACGATTCGTAAATTCTTATGGGCTAATCTGTTGGGGTTTTCTTTAAATACTTTGAAGTGAGTTATTTTCCCTAATTCAAGGTAGTAACTAGATTTTTCCTCACTTTGCGCTGTATTATAAATTTAGAATCAGTTAGGATTATGAAAATATGGAAATTGTTTTACTGATTTTATGTTTTGATATTTTTTTTAATAATTTTTGTGCAAATTCTGGTTATAAATATAATTCATGACTTGTTATGATTTAGAATAATATTAGAAATACATATTTATGGAATTTTCCGTGACCTTGTATTAATATACTTGCAATTTTCCCTAAAAACCGAAATAAGCTTTGTTATAATTTTCGTAGTTGTGATTTTATTCATCATTAATTTCGTTGCTTGTTTTTTGTATAAAATAATTTTTAATTGATCCTAATGGATCCCTTAAATTATAGTATAATGTCAATTTTAATGAGATATTTAAGTATATATAAGGCTCAAACTAAATTGTTTTCTTCAATTATCTTAAACAATGATTTTCACATGCCACTCTCAGTTAATTCTGAAATTTATCAATTAAATATTTTTGTCACGTATTTACTGGCTCTAAAATGGTTGAAAAAATAGGAATGAGTACCAAAAATAATATTGGTAATCTTTAATTAAATATAATTGGAAATTATCTTAAAACGCAATTTATGTACATGAACCGATTAATTATTAATCTATAAATTCGCAATTATTTCTATATTCACAATAATATTTCCATATTATAACAGACATAATTGTTGAAATATCTATTTGTAATGGTCGTCAATATAAATAATATGGTTAATTAGATAATGTAGTTAAATTTGGAATTCTAAGTATATAATCATATTTAATCAATTAAACCTTTCAATTGACTATTTGGTCTCTTCCTTCAACACCAATTAATTAGGATTTAATTAGGGTTAAAAACTGACTTCTAACATTATATCTAAGTTAAATTAAATTATTTATAGAATTGATTGGCAATTTTAAGATATAAATTTCATTGGGTTTATCAATCTATAAATTAATTAGCAAATGGTTTAAATAAATCCTACTGTAGTGTTAAAAACAGTTTTTAAGTAATTTTAGAAACATTAATATTCTGTATTATTATTGATTTATTTACTTAATTTTATTGATGAGTTTTGGCTTAATTTTGGTGAATTAATGGTAAATAATGGTTAAACTACGGTTCACATTTAACAATGCAATTTTTAGTTGTTGTACTTGTGGCTTTTTAACACTAATACTTCTTCCTAACTTACGATTCTTAGTCTCAATGCTTATTACATGGATATTGAAAGAATTTAATTATTGTTTCTATGTATAGTTGATCTTAATTAAATTTCTCAATTGTATAGCCACAAGATATTGAATATGTAGACATGATCTTTGAAACTAATAGATTATGACCTTTGGCTTTTGATCTTGATTTTACCTTACATTTGCGTATTTAAATCACTCACGGAATTGTGGACACTATATTTGTAACGGTCATTGTGCCTTTGAGGTTCTTAAGCGGTAATAAGTCCATAGTTGTACCTTGAGAACATTGAATTTGATTTGTTTTGAATTTATGGAATTGGGTTTTTAAGGAATCTGATCCTTGAATGGTTTATATTCAGATTTGAATTGGAATCAGTATTAGGGAAATCCCATAGTGGTTCCTCAATTGGACAACAAAAATAGAATAGATTTTTTGATTATGTTGATCGTTCTCTATCTTGATCTTCGCGAAATGAAGAGATTAGGTACATTCTAACAGGGTTATCCTTTGTTGCTTGAGGCTTCGCACCTGGCTATAATCTACTTTAGTGAGCCGGAATTTGATTCACTAGCGTTTAGTCAATTAACAACTTGAAAATATATGTGACTTAATTTACTGTTAACTTATTATTGATTTATTTTGGTTTTAATTGAACTTGGTTTAATTTCGTTTATATAATATTTGGAAGCTTTTGGTCTATGAAATTGAATTCCTTTATTTAAGCCAATATCGTAATTCTTTGTTAAGTTGAACAGTGTGTTTAAGGATGGGATCTATTTACTGGTTACTAAGTGCAAAAATTTTGTGTTTTTAATAGATGAGGTGAAAATTGATCTGTTTATGGAGTTGCTGGGAAAGAGGCTATGATGAACTTAGGATCTACCCTTTTTTATATTCGTAATTGGTTTTAGCGTTTGAATTGTTTAATTTAGAGATATTATCCTTGGTTTGAATTGATAACTAACTTTAGACTTAGTTTGTTATCTGAAGTTTTTAATCTAAATTTTTCCGATCTTAGACCCCAACTATTATATGTTTCCGCAGATGCACTTGTAGTAAGACGGATCCTTACATATATCCAAAAGATCCAACCAATCCTATATAATTACTCAAATTTAAGTATTGAAATGCAATTTAGCTAAAACTTTAAGGATCAGTGTAATAGAACACTAGCCAAAACTAATTGAAAAATAATTTCCTGTTTATTTAACAAATCTCATGAAGTGCTAGTATACTTTTTTTATAGGGATTTTTTCCTAGGTACCCTGAGGTTTTTGTGAATTCACTCACTCCCGAGTTTTTAGAATGCCTCAGTATACCCTCACCTTTACCATATTAGCTGAAAAATACCTTAGATTGAGACAAATTCCGTTAAATCTCTAACACCGTTAGTCTATATATCCCCTATAATAACTTTCTCCTCATTAATCACCGATCTTTCGATATCTCCAACTCATCTTCAACCTCCCATCTTCACCTAATCTTCAATTACCCAAACCCACTAAAAAAACACAAAAAATATCCAGAATTGAATAATACTTAGTCGAAATCATAAACAAAAACCCCAAAATTGAAGAAAAAAATTAACGTGAAAAAAGGAACATTAATAAACAGAAGATTTGCCGAACATTAGACGACACCCATTATAATCTTCTTCTCACTAGCTACCAATATCATCATCTCACTCTCAGAAATCTTTTCTGGTTAACTTAACAAACCCCATTTTCTCTCTCCTCAAAATTCAATCATTCATCAACTCAACAAATCAATGCACTCATCGAGACGCCAGCGACTCTCCGCCACTTTTGACGCCGCAAATTCGCCCCAAAAACTGTCAATTGTGCCACCTGGGATCGAACGAATGAGATGTTCGAAATTGTACTTCCCACCTTTAGGATGAGTATTGGTTTCAATTATTGGCATCGGAAAAAATTAATTTGGGATTATCCTTGGTCTATTCTCACGGTGTTCTTGCTCAATCTTGCACATGCTTCCTTGATGTGAAGTAGAGGATGGAGTTCAGAACTCTCATAAATTTCAAATAGAATGCTTTAAGAGCTAGTATTTATACCGTTTGTTGTCTGATGATTTCTCGTCTCTTTTGATGCTAGGCCATATCTTTAGTTAGATAGGAGTCATTGGATTCCACTTAAATATAGATTGTGTTGGTTATTGTCATAAAAAAACTAAGTTCTCAGATTTCTGGATGCCTCTTACATAGTGGAGACTCTTTTGGTTCAGTTGGGACATGAGCGATTACAATCCTATAGATTTCCCAGCAGAGAAGTTATAAGGGAGAACAGGATTAGTGAATGAAACTTAGTAGAAATTAGTGGTTATTAAGGGAAAAGACTAACGGACAGTTAGTTTTTTTCGTTAGAGTAAGGGTATATGAGCTATTTCTCTAACAGTGAGGAGGTACCTGAGGCATTTCTAAAAATCGCGTACCTGAGAATAAGCAAACCTCAAGCAGTACCTGAGGAAATCCCTTTTTTAATTCATATTATTGAATTGCTGAACAAGCCACCGTGTCAACCTCAAGAGATGGTTACGAGGAATCAAAAGGGCCCCAAGAGTCATTGCACGTGTCATCCAGTAAGTGGCTCCTTGACCTATATACCGTTTCAAATTGGAAACCGGACCGCACTCCCGTAACATTAAACTGTACTTAAGCAAACAAAACAGATGATCTACGATCAGGATGGTGACAAGGTCGACACTCCAAACCCTCAAGTTTACAATGGCAAAACAACCATATAAATAACCCCTTGAGGCCCTCATTAATTCACCACAATTTTCTATACATTTGAGAGCATTAATTCATACTTAAGCAAGTATAGAACTTTATCTCTCTACACCTCTCTCTACATAAATGCTTTATATTACTTCCCTTACCTCCTGTACCTCTACTTACCGCAATCAAAGCGAGATTATCCAAAAAGATTATTCTCCTTCTTGCAGGTGCTACAAGGAGCATCGAAGAACTTGACATGCTAAGCCACGCCGAGTTTCCAACCAAGGTCAGCTCACCCGAAAGTACATTGAGGGAGCCTCCACCCTCTCTCAACCTGCAGCAAGAAATCTTGTAGTCCGTGCCAAGCCAAGACTTGCTACAACATTTGGCGCCGTCTGTGGGAGGCGTCCAGAAATGGCTTCAAGGGATATCAAAACTAGAGACAAAGGACGGAACACTCCCATTCTCTCCGAGAAAGAAAGCAACCCAAATGGGAAGGGGGAAAACCCACACCCGATCACTTTATCTTCCATCGCTGTGGCAATTGAGTACTCTACGTCTGGATTAGCCTCTCCCTTCAAGACTTGATCCTGAGATGGACTATATTTACACGTGATATGCTCAAAGCATGAAAAGGCGCGAGATGTGTCTGAGATAATGGATCGTTTTCGAGTCCACAAGCAAGCAAAGATTGAAGCGTAACTCCAAGCCCTCAAAGAAAAGAGAGAATGCACGCGACAAGATTATTGAACGACGTCATGATGGAAAGACCCAAGGCCGGTGGAGGAGCCCTGCAAAGACTCAAGGCTATAGAAATAACAAGCACTCCCTACATCAAGAAGCACTACACCCATACACATACCAGACCTCCCAATGATGCCAATCTAAAGTACCAAGGTCAACACACTCCTCACTCCCAGATGACAAAATGAAGCAATGGTGAGACATCAGACTCGTTCCCCATTAAAGGGAAGAAGACCCAAGGTTAGGAGAATACCGGCAACCACTCTTAAGCCATCTTTCCAATCTGCCCCATAGGACTCAATTCAACTGGTGGTCCAGCTACTCGCTTTAATAAATGATGGATAGATGATGATTGTCTACCAAGAGTCCGTCACTGAGGCGTTACGACACTCATTGAAAGAAAGAAGTCCCGAACATAAGTCTTTCTATCGCAATGACCGATGTCCAGGCTTCAATCCAAAGACACGAAAAAGCAAGTTGAGAGCACAAGCATGTCAGGAGATCCTTGAAAGAAGAGGCTAGAGCAACTTAACAAGCGACCTCTATCGATTAGAAGTACACTCTCCACACAGGATCTGACTCATTATGCACTGATCCTAACTCATCGTTCTCTCTAGAACCGCGCACTAACCTTTACACATAATCCACCACATCATAATCCTACGCCAAATCAGATCAAGAACTAGAGGTTCTAAGTTCCCATCCGAAGTGGGTTACACAGAGCAGTGCTAACCAGAACGTTAGATTCGGCAAGGTCCTCCCCGTTCCCAAAAAACGGTAAGGGACGGTTGCCCAAGACTTCCCCTCACCGATACGCAGTTCCTTCTCTGCTTTCATATTTTGATGCCGCAACAACAAATCTCAAAAAGTTAAAGTTCCCTTTCCATCAGATGTTACTGACTGAACCACCGAATCAGACGATCACTTGGCGATCGTATAAACATCTCATGCTGACCAACAAGCTGATGACGAAACATGTGCAAATATATTTCCCGGCATACCCCTAATCAACTACCGGAGATTTCTAGCACCATACAAGGTGGATCCTTACATTTCCAGCGCCCTACGACTTATTCCCCAACAACGTTCCATTCATTTATTTCAATGAACTAGCTGTTCTTATATACTATCCATTCAGGCACATCACCAGGAGCAAACAAAAGCGTACATGTGGCAAGAATTCACACAACGACCCAATGAAAGTTTTAAAAGCTACATCAAAACGCACACATTCAATCAAGAAGACTCTTGCAAAATCCCTATCTGCCAGACCGCAGTATTCTAGATAATCTTCATATGCAGAGGATTGATGGAGGGACAGCCCGTCAAATTCCAAATCGCGTAAGGAAAAAGGTACAAGATTTGCAATGACAATGATGAGGAACAAAGGCTGGATAATGCAGAAGTCTGCGCTATTTAAGAAGCCAAAGACGAAGGTAAACTCTTCCCTCTCCAAGCCTCAAGTAATCAGGTTGAATCGGCAAATGTGTCCATGACAAGAAGAGGTCTGCACCTGACATAGAGGACAAGGAACTCTCAAAAAAGAGCAGGTAGGAAGAAGAAGAAATTCAACTATACACCCCTACAGGTTGATACTCACAAATCTTATTCCACATCCGTGTACACAGAACCGTATACTTCAGATGTGACCTAATATAGAACATCCCTCCCTATCAAATCAAGACCAGAGTTGGATATACTCGGGATAAGTCCAAATATTGGATCAATATCCAAAGACTTTTTCGTCATGTTACAGGAATTGCTTCACGCTACAACGATCATGATTTCGGTTATAGACCGACAAAGATTCACGAACCAGGACAAGGATAGAAGAAGCATACTCATTCAACGCTTTCATGTAATAAATCTTCACTCATCTAAATGAATGAGCCCCACCATACCGCGAACATCTACCGGACTCTGAAATTAGTTCATACTCAATATCCGGTCAGACTTCAGCCGCTTTATGCAAGCGCACCCCTTAGTATCCACCGTAGCCAAGGGTCAGGAATAGAGTACTGAGAGAGCAAACTACCTCATGAGATAGATATGGCTATTTAAATAGTGAACCAATGCTAAGAAGTTTCACTCAGATTCGAGGCTCATTTAGCTCTCCACACATGAGATCGTCAGGGGAGTGCTATACCTCTAGTCTCTCTCCCCTTGTTAGTGTGTCTCTATCTGGGCAAAAATTTCACCTCCCTCAGTTATCTTTAGTACATCAACTTTTAGTAACACTCGTAGAAAAAAGCTGAAGTCCCGAGCCGATGCTCATCCATAGCGCCGTGCGTCCGTCAATACCATTGCTCATGATATAGGGAGTTCGGTCGCCAAATCAATCAGCTCATCTCTTCAATCGTACCAATTCCCACTCAATCTCAATTCTGAAAATTTTCTTCTCTGCAACTATTACCACGCATGATGCATATGTCCCATGTTCATTAATCCGATCATTGGAATTTGGTGGCCGGTACCAGACACGTTCGCCAGCTAAAGACATTTACGATCCCTACCTCTGCTCTCCGAATGGCGCAAAGGAAGATAAGTGCCAACATATGAAGTTAAGTTTTTAGGATAGTCCACAACACTGTCAGCATACAATGTGATCCATGAGAAATCAACATGTTTTCACGAACCTGCAACGTCCTGTTTCAATCCAAAATCGCAGAATGGTGCTGATTACACATCTCAGTTATTGAAGCGTTGTGCATGATCAAATGATCGCAGCAAAGAACCTATAGCGAACCTTATATTGAGATTCAGAATATTGATTATCCAGCAGAGTGATTTTTACCTATACCACTGTTACACGACATTTGTCTTAGGTACATACCGCCAAATGGCACAAAAAGGCCAGGACGTCATATGAGCAAGGCTACGGGCAGATTTGTTGGCTGCAGCACACAGTCAGATGGAGACAACTGATGAGAAAAAGAATGTTCCAATCAATAAACAGCTGTATGAAACACCGCAGTGTCGCGATTGCCGTCCTAATATGGCATATCATGGGACTTACACCACGATAAAATCTCCAATATGCAAAACATTCCATTGGCCTCGTTATTCCTCCGTCAATACTCTCGACGCTACTCACCTACGTGGCTACCACAACCGCCATCCAGAAAGACATTTGCTATTGAGACGCCTTACTTCTCATAATTCAGATGAATTCAAACGTATTTGTTTGTAATACGGTTAGTATAGTTTGTAAGCTCCCGAATGGCATCTATTATCTTTATCCCGAGAAAGTTGGAAACATCCAGCCAGCTAAAGGTCATCTAGTAACTTACGGAATACGTTGTCAACACAGATTAAGATACCTACTCGCTCATTATTATAGACCCACGGAACCTCTATGGAAGATCGAATGCATCTCACTAAACTCATGTGTGTACCGCCTCTCAGATATCAACCACTGACGTCAGACCCAACCAATATATACATTCTAATCTCAAATATGATAGACCTCCACATCGACAATGAACACCATAAATCTAAACAAGTAACTGCAGTATAAAAACTTACACCTCGCAGCTCCGTGCTAACTATATAGAAGCAGAATCAGCACTCCAGCAGCTTTGTCCACTGAAGCTGAGCGCTATTAACATTAACTTCCTTAAACATGTATGCAGCAGGTCAATGGGTCCTCTTTATATTCGATCTAATTCATGCAAAGTTACCAGTACCTAACATCACTCACTGTAATGGGCCACTACTCAACGCCAAAACAGCTCCACCACAAAGGTATGTTGGCATTTACCAAAGACACCAAAAGATAAACCAGTGGAGAATGTGATTGACCGTTTCATACACTATCTTAACAGAATTTCTTTGCCCTATGAGGATAGTTTTCCCACCCTCAAGATCAGATAAGTTGTAGCACTTCGCACAGCGGGCATTGGAAGCCATGAGCTTCGTTGATGCAATGACTGACGGACTTTCATTCATATCCCTCTAGAAGGAGAAGCTACGAAGTATGCCCTTTGTCATTGACAAAGGGTCTAGCTGATTGTTACAAGGTAAAATGCCATATTCGCGCGTATATGTTCCTGCCCCTGCAACCTCTCAAAGATGTGTATTAAACACCAAATCTTTCTGGGCGACTAAGCCAGCTTGAAAGAACGGGAACCTTATACTATCTGATGGATCAGTTGATCATTCAAAAGTAAGAAGAAGGAGATCACTGTCAGACGACCCTAGGAACCTTCACATACTCTCCTACACTTTCGGCTAAGTGAAGCTAAAATCACCACAAGAAAAAACATAGATCGTTGTGTTCCCAGCCCCTTTTGTTCCCGGGAAATCCACATATAATGCAGGCATGCAAATTCTTTGAGGCTTTTTAGTTTGCATATGCAACGAGGCATCGTGAGGCAACATCCGAACCATCAAAATAGATTCTACGAAGGCATAATGATTCTCGATCAGCAATCTCCAAAGTAACACGATTAAAGGAAACAGATATATAATGTATGCGACGGACATTTGGCGGTTAGCGGAAGGATTTCTATTCAAAATCAGGAGATAAATCGCCAATCACCTGTCTCCAAGCCATCAAGGAAGAGTGATTAACGTTTGAATGGAGTGAGAAGCTGAGAAGTGGCTTTCCCACCAAAATCAAAGACCATCTCACTCTTTTGGATTCCACGTCTCCTTAAGTCCCAAGGAGTGTAGGACACGCTAAAAATTGTACTCCCCAAAAGAGTAAGTCATGATGGAACCTAACCGCGTTCGACAATTGTTATTGACTTAGAAGACGACTGCTTTGAACTCATAAAAGTAGAAATACATGAGGTCATATCCGGGAAATTATATTATTGAGCAAAAGACAAAATACGAGGCAAAAAAATATTTTTCTTTCGTTTTCTCGATAATCTCAAAAGTTTTTCAAACAATTTACATGGCTGATTCTATGCCTTTTGTTCTCAATTTCATGTTCGTCACAATTTTTCTAATCACGCCAGAATTTTTCCCCTTTTCTGTTTTTCCTTGAGTTTTCTATGAATTTGCCAATTTTAAATACGCATAATACGCAAGGAACAAACAATCGAATAATAGAAAAATACGCGAATGTTCTAAGGAATCTCCTAGGAAATATTACTTCTGCAAATGTAGCGTCTGAATATCCGTAATACATAATAGAAAATCGAGACATGATGGCAAAGAATTATTCGAATTAAAATATTTTAGATTTTTGGAAAACATATATACAGGAGAAGCTTGCGTAATATACCAAAGCCTGCTATAAATACGCAGGCACCTGCGTATATACGCACCTCCTCTTGAGATATACGCAGGGTTTTTCTCCCTCGTTTTTTCCCTTCTGCCTTATAAATACATGCCTGCCTTGCTCATTCCGCTACACACCGATTCTCGGACACACGTCCACTCCTCTCTCCTGCCATAATTTAAACTTTTAGACACCATTCCGATACCTCGTTGAATTCAATGCTACAGTGCCATCGAATCTCCTTTCATCTTATTCCTTATCTCAAAAGCAAGCATCACCAAGGTATATTTTGAGTATTACTCTTGCCACTAAACCTCACTCCATTTATTCAATCTTAGATTAATACTATTACGAGTTTTGCTTAATTAATAACAACCACTTAGGAAATAAACTCACTATTTAATCTTCCATGTAAGATATGTAGGCTGTTCATACAAATTGTCTTTTCAATCTTTTTCAATTCTAGTTTTGTTTTCAGTTCTTTTCATTTCATATTTCTCATTATTATTATCACTTTCGAATTACAACGATTTCTCTTCACTATGATCATCGATATAGCCAGATTCCCTCAAGCATGATAGATCTTGCGACTCGTTTCTCATACCACTGACTACACATTTGCTCTCTTTCTACTATATCTCGTCATATATATCCTATAGCTGATAACATATCATCCAAGCTCGTCCAGATTCTTTCCGCTATTACCACATCGTCTCTAATCAGTGTATTTTATC
>SNQN01010935.1:0-20443 GCA_008642245.1 Bassia scoparia | reverse complement strand
GTCAGTGTTCTACAAATAATTTAGGGAAATTCTATATAGTGGCATCGAGTTTTGCCAGAATTCACACGGTGGCATCCTAAGTTTTTTAATTCTACATCGTGGCCTGAGGTTTGGCGATTCCACGCTGTGGTCTTGAGGTTCTATTTTTCCACATGGTGGCCTAACCTAACTTAACCACATAAGCCACTCGCCTCACCTTATCTAACCACCACTAACTCTCACCCACTCACCCCACCGAACCAACCAGCCATCGTACCTGCCATCCCACCATCCAACACCGCACCACCTTAGCTAACCCAGCCCACCCAATCAAATCCCAACACCCTTGCGAACTCACTCTCCCTCTCCTCAACCACCACGCCCACCACCACTCCAGCTCCTCCCACTGCACCCCACCCCACCCACCCCACCCCTGCCACGCGATAGACCCAACCGCATCCACAACCATCTATAGTTGTAGCCGAAGTCGTATGCACCAAGCTTCAAATGCAACAGAGACATTTGAGGTTCGACAAGGGAATCAAGGATAATTTTGTTCAAAAATTAATAAAATTTCATTAAATAAATTTAGGGCTTTGTTTTGTGTAGTTTTGAATTGCAAAATCGTACACTTAATTGTTAGTTTTTGTATTGAATTCAAAGAGCTTGAATTTGATATATATAAAACCCGAAATTTCTCATGAAATTTGTGCAAAACTTCAAGTCTGTTGGCAGGTTGTTGGCAGGTTCGATTGCAGTGGGAGGAAGAACTACGATGGTGATTGTGTTGGAACATAAGAAGAGGAGGGGCTCCATTTGTGGCTAAGGTCGTGGTGCTGTGTGGGTTGGCGCTGTGTGGGAAACGCGAGTGTGGGGGGATTTCGAGGTGGCTGGGATGGTGGCTGCTTGGGTTGGTGGGGAATTGGGTCAAAGGTTTGATGGTGGTTGGGAGAGGTGAGGTGAGGGGTTAAAGTGGTTTAATTTAGGTTAGGTCCACCAGCATGGAAAAATAGAAACGAGGTCGGATGTGGATGAAAAACTCATACGGCCATGGTGTAGAATTAATAATTAGTTTGTCACCGCCTGGATTTGGCAACTTCGAGGCCACCATATAGAATTTCCCAATATTTATTTGAGGGTTTCACCACTTTTCATATTAAAGGAACTTTCTTAATATGAAATTTAAGTTTGTACACGGTTCTCAATGATTCAATATGCAAATACACACAATATGCAATTTTAAACAAATGCAAATGTGCTCATCATTACCAGATTGAAAGGTATGATCTCAAATTTCAGCAATGAGTGGTGGCTGCTGCCAGGCGTGTCGCGCCAAAAGATTGTTGGATTCTTGCAGTCTAGCAATGTCCTTTAGTACATAGATCAAATAATATAACAAATCTACGACTGTATTTTCTGGGATTTTTTAACAGAGAATCCTGTAGTGTGTGTTTTACTTAGCCTTTCAAATTTTGAACAATCTTAGTTTTTTTGGGACTAACTGCCAAAACCATCTTTCTTTAATTTTCTTGTAGTGGTTTTCTAAGTAAACAGTAAGATTTTTAATAAAATCAGAATAAGTACGTTAGCACCAAGATCTTTCTAGTTGTTTTGTGGTCTTCATTTTTAATCATAAAATTCTCTATGTTTTCAAGGATGTGTTTTTATAAAATGATTTGTCTCGCTTTTATTCTCTAATATTTCAAAATTCAAATGACATCTTTATTATTAGAAGATGATGAACTTAAGCTTAATCATATATAGAAAACACATAATCAGATGTAGAACACAAATATGTGACTTACTTCATGTATAACATCAAAAGATGCAATGCTCTCCAAGTCCTATATGTTCAAMGTCCTTATAGTTCTCATAATAAGGGTGGTTCTCATCTAAACCTCAATCTATATATATGTATAAATATGCACACGTGTATACATAACATGGTACTCGCATTAGAAAGCATACCCAAGTGGGCAAGTGATAGCAGTCTGGTGAGTTAAAGCAAAGTGTTAGTGTCTGTAGCACCAGCCCTCTGCACTAAAATTTCAGCCATGTGACCATAGTCTACAAGCTTCAAAACAGAAACACCATAATTAGATATGAAAGAAATTCAACGGAAATTGCAARATAATAATAACATAGAAAAAATAAACAAAAAATTACAGGTTAATCAGGAACTCTAATAATGCTTAATCAGCTTGTTGTTGGATTTCATGGCTTGAAGCACTTAGCATATTAAACAAACCTWAAATCATATTATGCAGAAACTATATCATGTAACAGTTGATAAAGTGAAGGGAGTACAAAATTCTATGATCACATGAATTTACAATAAAGTCAAGGAAAATTAGGAACAAATCCCAACATATCCATATATCAAATTTAAGTTTTCATATGAGAATCCAAATGGTTATAAAAATATGTAGGATAAACAAAGTTAAATGTCAGATCAAATTATTTAAAAAGTCGAGTGATGATCAGGTGTTTTTTCACACCATATGATCAAGTTCTTTTCCCAGATGACCATATCTGTATATAAAAGTGTCTAATAGCCTTAATGACCACTCTAGAAAACATAGTTTTCTCCACCTAAGTAATGTGTCACCTACTCACSTACAAAATGTAGTGACATTAGCATGAATCTCTCAAAACCTATCTAGTTCTCTGATCTACTATCAACAACTCAACATGTATACATACTACATACCTATCAAAATTTTCATTTTAATTGCAAATCAACATCAATAAACAACTAACTCAATTATTCTTAAGAACTAACCTTTTAGTTCAGAAACATTTGACGCAAACACAAAATTACCAAATGAGTATTATAAATCCAAGAAACTTCAAAGAATTAAAAAAAAAAGTTTGATACATGAACATAAACTCTAACTCTTGTTTGTCTGCTTCCCAACCTGTAATCAACTCAACCCAAACAAAAATAAAATCAATTCAAACAAAATAGAGAAACTGAATAGTTAAGGCAAACCAATTAGGAAAAACCAAAGAAGCCGAATTGGCAACCAAAACTAAACACAATACTACAGTATAATCGAAATCACAATAAACCCCCCGGGAAAAAAAGTGACGAATTTACCTTGAGAGTTAAAGGATTCGAATTTCTGAGTAAAAACAAATATAGAGACCTAAATTGCTCGTGAATTGACATTGAATTGGCGACAATGGAGCAACAACAACAGTGTACGACATCACGACATCACGTAGAACGAGAAAGCAGTAAGAACAGCGACACAGGAGCAGGAACGACGAGGAGCAGCCGCAACCACCAAACGCGATCTTATTGCTCATGAATTGCTACAAATTCTTCTTGAGTTAGGACGAATTAGATCAAATTAGGGGTTGCAAATTAGGGCTTTGAATACTCGTGCGTGATTGCTCATGAATTAGGTCGAAATTTCGGCGGTGGCTCGCCGGGTTTGTTGGTTGTAGAATTTTGCTCGAATAGGGTTTTTGAGTTTGGAGTTAATTGTACTGAAGTGTACTGTACGAACTAAGTATTGCTTGGGAACTTGCAAGTCTCCAAAATACTGGTTAGGTACTTAGGTGTTTTTTTCCGATTTGTGAATTTGTGAATATATTTGGTTATGCAAAGTATAAAAAAAGACGGACTTTCATTAATTATTGTAAAACAATCTGGCGTGTTAATTGTCTAGCCTTAAATTACAAATTTATGTTTTTAAGTTGTACTTTACTGTTTAAAGTTACATAAAATGGAAAATATTCACATGTAACTGTTTTATGTTTGTAAGTCACTTTATCTATTTTTTAAGTTACACCACTTATTCGACAAAAAAAAAAAAATCAAACACTTTTAAGTTCCTAAAAATTCTATTAAAGTTATAACATTTGACTTGAAGTTACTCTTTGTGTTTTTAAGTTATTATTTTTGCTTCGAAGTATTTTTTGTTTCAAAGTTATAAGTTTTTCTTTTGTCTTTTAAAGTTACTATTTTTTTGTTTTCAAGTTACTATTTGTTTATAATCTTTGTATTCGTCCATACCTTGTTTCTAAATAATAGTTGTGTTTCAAAGTAATTGTTTTGAATCTATTAGCAGAAGATCAAAAGAGATGAACAAAAGAGCAAGAGAAGAAGTGAACAAGAATTGTGTTTTGTTGCTCTGGATGTTTTACGTCATCCTTTTGACCGCTAAAGTTAATATTTCGTCTTTATAGTGTACAATTTTTACCTAGACTTGGTGACTAAGTCTAGTGTGTATTTTTTGAAGTAGTGATTTTTGTGTAACAAGTTTCCTAATAGTGACAAATATGTGGGAAAGAAAATTAAAGTACATTTTTCTGTTTAAGTGTTTTAATAGAGTTTCAAGTAACACTTATACAGTCACTTATTTAGACAAAATTATATAAATTTCATCATAAGTTACACTATTATCATACAAGTGTTTGAATGCAAAAATTAAATATAACACCGTGGACATACTTGCACTTTGATTTTGTCCATTGATTTCCTACTCTTCTCTTCTGGTGCACCTTCTTCATAGCATTGTTTCATCATTTTCTTCTTGTTGATTGAGCTTGATTATCATGTAAATTGTCGTCTAACAATCTACATAATATAACAACATCAATATATGCATTTCACTTTTATCTTACAAATTTATGATTTCAAGTCATAGTTTATTGCTTTAAAGTTCAACAAATGTGAAATAAAATGCAAAATATTCAAAAAAAAATCTAATACTAATAATGTGGAAAAGAAAATTAAAGTTACATCTTTCTAGCTTTAAGTTATGCTAATAAAATTTCAAGTTACACTTATATAGTCAAAAGTTATGTAAATTTTATTTTTAAGTTACACTTTAATGTATTAAGTGGTCATTTAAAAAGAGTAACTTAACGCATTAAAACCACAACTTTATAACTCATATATGCGACAAGTTTTATATCAAAAACTCTGTTTTTCATTAAATTAATGTGAGGCTGTGCGCACAATAGTTTTTTGTTGTGAAACTATGTGTAAGGCGGCCTTTCATTAACATTAATGAAAAATGACCGAATATATGATAATTTCATATGTTTTTGTGTAACTTTAACCAATTTTATAGTAACATTTTAATTAGTAAAGATTAAAGTTACTATAAACTGATAAAGTTACATAAAAATGTATTATAGTTATCGTACTTAGATAATTTTTTCATTAATTAAAAAGTCGCACAAAAATAATTAAGTTACACGATAATATATTAAAATACTCTAATTAGCAATATTTTTTGTTCGTAATATATGAAATTGAAATTTTTTACTTTCATACCATGAATGTGATATGTCATCATTTGAGTATTTAATTTAATTACATGCGTAATGAGAAATAGAAAATAGTAATTGATATAAAAATACTTGAAATGGTTTTTAAAGTGACTGTATACAGTATTATGATGTTAGTTTAGTAACTTATCAATCCGTTTTTCAATAAACTAACGTGAGTCCGTTTATTCTAAACTTTGTCGTTTTTTGTTTATTATTTGTGTGGTATGAATCAAAGTTACGTTTATTGGTGTTGAAGTAATAGCAGGATATTTTTCTTTTATTTTTATTCTTGTTTTTGAGAAATAAAAGGATAGAAGTTTAAGGATGTGATTTTGGCGTTTGGGTTTTCCAAAACGATTTTTCTTTTATGAAGTGGAATTAAATTAACTTATAAATTAATTTCAATTTTAAATTATTTGCAGTCAAAATATTAGGATTAATAAGAGAAATTTCATTTTAAGATATTTTGTTTATCTAAGAAACCTATTTTTAATGGAACCAGGTCTCCTACTTTTTAACTTAAAAGACCTAACTTTTCATTTGGGGTCTCTTTATCAAAGAAACCTAAGGTGCATGTTTATTAGGGAGTCTCCAATTGAGTCTCTAAGTGAGTCTCAATGGATCTCACCCGATAATTGTAGTTAAAAATATTGTGGGAGTCTCTAAGGAGTTTGTGAAAATGTAACTCACTTGGAGACCCTCATTGTGGTGCCCTACATGTTAAGTTTTTTGTGTTTTTCTTTTTTTAATCTTTTTTCTACTTTGAGTGAGTCTTCAATAGAGTCTCAGGATAAAGTGTAAAAACTTGTATGTCTGAATTGGTAAAAAGTAGGTAATAAAACTGACGTGCAGAGTCTGAATGTTGGGGTGAGTCTCTGGGATAAACATGCCCTAATATGTACTAGAACAAATTTCTTAATAGAGGTTTCTACTCATTTTTGTAGTAGTGAAACTTTTCTTGCTGATGTGGTCTTCCTCCTCATCTGAGTCAGATTCAGACTTCATGAGTTGCCCCACACGGCAACAACCATAGCTCTCTGGAATGCTTTCTTCTCGTCATCATGCTCAGTTTGTCCTTCCACTTGGGACAGTCTTTGATGATGTGCCCTACTTCTCCACACTTGAAACAACCTGCATTAGAAGAGTTAGTCTTGTTAAAATTCGTTTACCGCATTCATGTTCTTCCTCTGAAGGTTTCTTTCAAGCGTTGACCATCCATAGAAAGGTCATCTATCTCTTCAACTGTTCCCTCTCCAATGCCAGACCTTATAGTCCTATTTGTTTTCGCATCAACCAACATCATGTGTCATAAGGGAACCAATCAACTATTTTTAGTGTGAAGAACAGTAGAACTTTTGCCTCATATATTGCACGTCGAATCACCCGTAAATGAGGTGGACCAAAAGTAACACGACTCGTTAATACAACGCGAAATCGACACATTATTAACGTGTTTGGGTTGAAGATATTGACTCGTTTACGTAAGCGGTTGACCGACACGACAGTGTTATTAAACGAGTTCGGTTAGGGTTGGGAATTTCAACCCGTGTTTATATTTAAATGGGTGACACGGACACGAACACAATTGCACCAATTATGTACATAGTATGTAAAAAAGACATGACACACTAATCGACACGAAAAATCACCAAATATTAGCGGTTGGGTCTGGGCGTCGAGGGATGTCAACCCGTTTAAGTCAACGGTTGACATGAACGAACATTTCTTAAACGGGTCGGGTTAGGTTGAAGGGGTCCAACCCGTTTATGTGAGTGACACGACACAACACGTTGACACCTCTACTCGTAAGGCTATGAGCATCTTCCTTACCAAGTCCTCGTCAATAAAGTTCTTACCAAGTGATTTTAGATAATTATTATTGTCATGAAGCGTCCAAAAAGTCATTGATACTCTCATTCTTATTCATATTGAAAGCTTCATACTTTGACATGAGTGAGTAAATCAATTTGAGAAACGTTTTACCTCGCTGGTTCCCTTCGTAAGCTAGTCAAGGGTATTCCCAGATCTCCTTATCCTACGGCTGGCAGGCTGAGATTCTATTAGTCTCGTCTCAGGCAATAGCTTGCTATAGAATGGACATAGCTTTAGCATTCTTCTCTAGTGTCTTGTAATCCGTGCTTATGTATTCTCTCTCATTCTTCACATTGAACCACTTTGTTGATGCCATCAATCTACTTGACCACGGCTGACCATTCTTTACAAATCATCCAGCATTCATAATTAATGCCCGATGATGTTCTGGATTGCTGTTCTCTCACCAAGCGTAGTTCTTTTCATTGAACTGGAGTGTCTTGCTTTCGCTATCTAATTGCATTGCATTTCCTGATACCTCATGATCAATTCTTCAAGGTGTTGCCGTAACAAGGAAGTTAGGCTCTGATCCCAATTGAAGGTTTCTTGAAGGTACTCAAGGGGTGAATTGATGTGCCTATTAAAATTTTAAGGTTTGTACTACTCTAGTGAGTAGACCAGAGGACTGGCTCGCAACGAATAATAGTTATTCAATCGCAAACAGTATAAGCAATAAAACAAAGGCACACCAAATTTAACGAGGTTCAACCCCTATAGGCTTACGTCCTCCTACCCTAGTTACTATTATAATTCTACTCCGAATAAATAAAGCAACTCTCACTCTCAATGTATGTGAACTCACACACACAAATGACACCCCACACTTAACCTAAGTGTGCTAACTTCGCACTTGATTTTACAAGCGCTACGCAACTGAACTCACAATTGCTACCCAATCACCAACTTTTCGTTGGCGATTCAACACAATGCAACCCTCGAAATTACATCACTCGATGAGTTTACAAGAGTATAATATCACTCAACATGTGTGCACTCGTGTGAATGAATTATGCTTGCTCGATCTTAGACTAAGGCTTTTTCCTTCTCTCAATGAAACTCTTTATGAACGTGGAGAGAAGTACAACAACTGGAGAATGCACAATTACCTGATGTCGGAACCCTAAAATATGTAAAATAACCATACGAATATTCTTATATATTTTAGGAAAGTCACACAAGATATTATTTCATACTTGAAAAAATAAATCTCGTGTGCTTTAATGTCAATACAAGTAGTTACCAAATATTCTGAACATAATCCTCACTAGATTATCTTGAAGGTCTCCAAAATTCGTTTTAAGAAAACTTTCCAATACGCTTTCTTACTCGACAAGAAGATCTGTGTGTAAAAATAGTAGAACTACTTTCCCGACTTTTAGTGTCAAAGCAAACTGACCGACTAGTCTAGTTATCTTCAACCCTACTAAGAGAAATAAGCCCTTTGTCATTAATCAATAATACAAGCAATCATCAAACATACTTACGCACTTATACAACAGGAAGGAATTATTCTACCCTAGAACTAATCTTCATTGTCTTCAAACTTCTCGAGAACTTCCCTTGATCTTCATTGTGAACTTGATCTCTCGTGTCTTCCTCGGAAGGATGTCTTACATAAGAGTCAGAATTCCTATATGCAAACACATATAACACATTGTTCACCATATACTTTATAACTTGTTAGCTACTGTCACTATCTTTCTAATGACCAAGAACAGTTCCTCGACTGTTCAACAGGTTGTATTCATCAGAATCAATGTACATATCTATGCAACTATTGTCTTCAGCGACAAACACTAGGACATAACAATTTATTTTTTTACCTTGAAGGCCTCGCTTGGTATGAGGGTAATCTATTAAGGGGTAATAAAAGTCCAAAACTTGAGAAAAACAAAGGTGGTTTAGAGGTGAAAAAAAAGGGATGGTGGGGTGGAGGAGGATAAAGGGAAATCATCATGAATATATTACCCTCATTTGGGAAGATATTAACCCCTCTTCCACACTAGAGTAATTGTTACCCTAATATTGGAGTAATAATTACTCATCTCTTCCTTTCTTAGTCATAAAAAAATGTAATTATTCCTCTATCCCATCTCAAGATTCTCAACTCACATGTTTTCTTTTTAATTCGATCAAGTTTGACTTTATTACCCCTTAATACATTCCCATATCAAGCAAACCTTATTGTCGTTTTTTCACTCTTGTCATTGAACCTTTCCACCTCTTGAGTTCCCCTTTCCACCTCATCAGCTCACATTCTTGCTGTCCCCCTCACTTAGAGGGCAATCACAACGGTGACTACTTTTACCTCAACATGCAAATTTCATGAGGAATTATCATGTGGAAGTAATCACAACAGTGAATTGATTTTGCCTTCACATAGAGGAAGATGAAAAACGAGCAACAGGGCTGAGGAAAGAAAAGGTAACGGTGCACAAGTGGGCCCCACACGCTGGGGTGGAAAATATTTTTTTTTTGCTCTCAACCCTCAAACGACGCGTTTTGGGGAAGACTGAACTAAGCCGCGTGTCACAAGGCATTCGCTGGCTTATGCGCCAACAAGTGCTATTCGGCAATTTTTAGTTCAGTCTTCCCTCAAAACGCGTCGTTTCGAAGTGGAATAAAGCAAAAATTGGAATAGCACTTGTTGCGCGTCTAAGCCAGCGAATGGCGTTGGACACGCGGCGTGGGATGCAGTGTTTGGCCAATTAAAAAAACTATTAAATCCCAACGGCTATATTATTGTAAATACTGTTCGACTATTTAAAAAATAAAATAATTTTGGGTGAATAGATTGGGTAAAGTAATGAAAGTGACTTTCAAAATGAGTAATTCATTAATGTTAGAGTAATAAAGAGGTAAAAACTAAAAAAGTTATTTTTAGTTTGGTTTGAACAACTAATTTGAAAACATCGCAAAATGGAAATTGGAAAAACTAAAAAAAACGGAGGGAGTAGCATTTAACACTAGAAGGCGGATATACGAGCCACAAGAACTTGTTTAAAATAAAATTGACATCACCAAAAGTTTCATACAGCTACAAAAAATCCATATCAACAATCAGTTACCCTGCAAGTTTACATAAATACTACAGGCTAACCAATTAAGAATGTAAGGTAAATTCAGAATAGTCACTAGTCCCTTACTGTGACGGCTATCGCCGGCAATATAACACTAGTATAAAAGAAATAATGAAGTACGTGTTCATCCAGCAAGCATTAGACTTAAGCATAAGCAATCGTTCCTTAAAATGGTAGACAGTAGGAAGTATAGACCTTAGAAAGGTCAAGTCCTTCAAACAAGTAGGAAGTAGCAGCAAAATATCATGCTAATTAAAATAATGCATTAAAGGCAATTTTTGGTAGTAGGGGAAAATATTGATAAAATATGACACATAAGCTAAGTATATACTTTCATGGGTAATTAGACAATTAGAAGAAACTAGTAAGGGACAAGGGCTCAAGAGGCTTATCTGGTAGCTTTTTAGTTGAGAATTGTCTTCTAAATTTTTGGCTTCAAATCTTTGCTAATTATGCTGCATATAAGAAATCTGACTGAGATTGAAGCGTTTTATTGTAATGCCTTTGAAATTGGTTTGGATAATATGGTTTATACAAGTTTAAATGTAACCTCATCAACTAGGAATTGTCCAAATACAAATGATGGTTGTGTTCAAAATTTCTGTTAGCGTATATTTAAGGTCCGATGTGAGTGTCCAAACTCTCACCTTATTTATTTGTTGGTTGGATGCATGGAGCTCAAATGGGTAGCTTTAACATGTATGCGTTGAAACATTCTACAACACACATATATACAATGTTCAACTAGCCTTAATCAGTAATGATTTGGAATTAGTACTAATTACATTGTTGTGCTACAAATCTGGGTACGGCAGATCACTATGGCAAATGCACGAGATGTTTCGAGCTATGGAGCTGCTGTTATGTCAAAAAACCTGATCTAAATAATGGTGATCAAGTCTTGACAAAAGCAGAAGGTCTTTTAAAACTGTTTTGAAGGTAAACTTCCTCGTACTACAAAGTATATTACAGTATTACCACTCTCTTACAAGGATGAATTGCAAGCTCCGATCGCTTTCTCTGATTTCCTTTCTTGATCAACCTAACCTTAAGCTGGGATTGAACACAGGTGAAATACTACATGGGAGATGGTTGAGAATGGACTTCAAGAAAACTCATTTCTATAAATATTCTCCACCGGATTTTATGTCAAAGTAAGTTGTTTAGTTGCTCATAATTTCGCTATGCATCATTCTTACTTTATTTTGATCCACATGTTATGGTTGAACTTTAAAATTTTAAACTATTAATTTTCTTATTCTATAGATCAGTTCTAGAAAGCATGCATTGATGCACAACTCTTACCTTACTACTATCATAATTGGCAATTACTAAGTTGAGCATTCAAGCAAACAAAATTAGGGTTCATTCAAGCAAACAAAATTACTATACTCGCACGAAAAAAATTGAGCATTCAAGCAAACAAAATTAGGGACAGATTCAAGCACAAATCAACCCCCTAATTCAGACATTTAGGGTTCATTATCAAGCCAATTTCGGGTCAAATTTTACGAATAATATGCTCAAACAAGATTAATCACAAAGCATATAACAATTCAAGAACAAAATTAACCATGAACAAGATAGAAAATAAACCAATCGACACAAAACACAAGGTCACTGCCCAAAATCCGAAAAAATTGAACTGAAATTTCCCAAAAAACACCTGACCAAAGATGAGCCGAAGGATTACCTTTGAATATTTACAGGAAACTTCGAACAATTTTCAGGTGAGAATTGTAAAGAAATCAGTCGCAGCAACTACGACAAATTTTCGGGTGAGAATGCGAGCAAAACCTAGGTTTTTAAAGAATTGAGAATTACGAAGTAAAAAATGAAGATTGAAGTCAACTGAAAGTAGATTGACGATGAGGGAAGATATAATTACACATTCGTTTTGGAGTTCTCAATCTTCGTCATGGCTCAAGTTTGAATGAACGTCTACAAGCTTTGTCGAGGTGGCGTATGAAATGAAGCTATATAAAGTCTCCAAGCTCCCTATAAGTAGGCTGTAAGTGTCCGGTTCATGCTAGACGATTTCCTAACTCTGTGAGAAACAGCTCTCTCCGATGCTTCCCTGACAACGTTATTTGCCTCATACATCGCGCACGCGTTCAACTCAATGACCGCACCCAGCTTGCTCACAGGTTCTCTTTAGCAACTATATGGTTCAGCAACTAGATTGTTGTTACGTGTGATATTTCCACCTCCTCTGTCTCTTCAAGTGTATACGCAATTAAGTGTCTCTCGAGCGTGCCTCCGTTCCGCCTCGCCGGTCTTCGCCCTTATAAACTTTATCTCGACGAGTGTTGCATTAAAAAATCAACAATGCAATGCCTGAAATTAAAGTGTTTGCCCCTTTAATTTTCGGTAATAAAAATGTAACACTTAAGGCAAAATGTTCAATATATTGTTGCCTAGGCCTAGTTGTAGTAGTGCTAATCAGCATCTTATAGACATTTCTGTCATAACCAATATCGTTACTCACTTGGTGAATACCAGTGGATAGACTAATATACAGAACAAACATATGATACGTGTCCACGTTGCAACTTCAAGGACACATATCCCTTTCTATAAACCGCATGTGGCCAGATATAATGTGTCCATACTTCTACGTCCTCGGCTCGTATGGTCTCTCGGCTCTTACACTCTTATAGTGCGGGGCGCGACTATAGTATGTAGTTCGAGTGGCGTAGTCGTGCTCATCAATAATGCGATGAACTAACCGTCCCAGCGCGAGTGCGTGTGTCCTCCTCCTCTTCTCGTGCACCCTCTAGCGCAGTTTAACGTAATATATCCCAGTGTGTGTCCATCTACTTTTCCCGATTATATATATGCTTGCATTCAATGACGTGTGTCATCTTAGAATAACGTCACGCACACTGCCAAGTCGTCTGCGTTCATTTCATCATATCGCAACTTAAACGGAACGCAGCCGAATCACACGTCTATCTGTCACAAGTCCTTCCTCCGCTTCAGTTTGTAACCTAGTCACTACGATTGTCCGAGCCAGAGTTTATAACACCCCCCTATACATTATTCGATATTATCACTTGTCGCGTCAGCTTCCCCTTACTCTGGGCGACTCGGTCGCACTGCCCTTCGACTACCACGAAAACTACTATCGACACCATATAAAGTAGTGGACAATCCGTTCTTCATGGACCCGGTCCACAATAAATTATTATGGACCTCAAAAATTTACGTGATTTCTAACGCGCAATGGCCCAATAACATAATAACATACTAACTTAAAAACACTTAACTAACGCTCAACTAAAATCATTCATTATTCTAACCGTTCTCACTACATCCAAATCAGAGCTTCTCTCTCTAAATTATTGCTACACCTACAATTTTACGTTTCGATTAATAGAATAAAAATAATGAATGAATCGTCATTAAATTTCAAAAATAGGATCTGAATAAAATGTATACAGACAGGATACAATTGAGCTGAAATAATCGAAGAAAAGGATCAGAATATCGACATTCTAGAATCGAAAAAAGAAATACATACAAATCGAAACTCATTGCAAATAGATTTGAATGCTTCTGCTGTATTGAACAAAGTTTATATTACTTCATTTTTCATATTTATTTTCAATTTATTAATTTAACGAATCGATTTATCACTATACCATGGTAATAATTATGATAATCTTATATAAAATAAACAGAAATCGATTAGTAGAGATTTCATCAGCATTTTCAATCCTCAGAAAAGCTGCAATTGCAATTACATCAGGACGAATCATAGGACAACTCTTCAACGAATCCGCATGCTGAAATGCTGGGATGTGTTGTCGAATTGAGGATTCCTACACAACCAGTTGTAGAGACTCGCAGTAATTTGTCAACACATTTCTTATAGCTGGTTATCTTCCGGTATAACGGCCCAAATCATAATGCTAAAGGTGATCGTCAAAAACGTTTTAGTGTGTGTCCCTACCACAAAATAGTAGTCACCAAGTTAAACCCACATTAACACATAGTGTGGAGTGAATCCATTTAATACTAACTTCATACTAAATTCATATTGTATAATTCTATATCAGGTTAATGTATTGTTGGAACCATGAGGTTAAACAAAATCACGCAAAAATTTACTGTATACCCTATAAATTTTGCCTTCGTAACACGCATTGTTAAGCTAATATACCTTAATGTCATATTATGCTATTCTACGGTAGGATGTCCATATGTGCTTTGTTAACCTACTTCTTACGCAGATGTGAGTCTCATGTTAGTTCCATTAAATCATTAACAATTGAATTCAAGGAAACCTATTGATGGACTTCGAAGCAGCCCGATAACATTTGTTATATCTAATATCACGTATATGTTGGTGGAGTGCCTTAGTAGTTATTTAGTACAATAGAAAACCAATGGACCTGTACTATAACCATTACAGAATGACGACAAGGGGCCATGTACTACTTGAAAATGTTGTTTATTGAAAGGTGCTAGATTAGGTTTATACTTAAGTGCTTAGAAAAGAACCCCAGGGTAGTTTCGGTGCATCAACTGATGTTCACTATCTAGAGACCATAATGTGTGATAAAGTGATTATTTAAATATATCCGGTCTTGTTGTTGAAAACATCATATGCTTTACAATGGAATGCTTAACTATATAGAAGTTTGAAATAACAGGGGACTATGACAAAACGGACTGACATTATCATATTAGACCAAAAAGAGGTTCTAGTTCAAATATTGACCTGAGTGATAATTGTATGTGTTGCTCCTCAACCTGGTTCAACTTAGGCAAAACACATCAAAATTGATCGATGCTAGAATATAACGTCACAAGGAAACGCCCCCTTTGCGAACTGTTTGAAATTGCTTACATCGAGCGATCTACGAAAAAACAAACCGGCTCGATTTATTATCTGATTGGATCATATAAACTTGAATATCGATTATAATAATTGAATTGTTTACATAGATACATTGTTGATGACTAATATATAGTGTATAATGGCATGCCAGAATTGAAACCAAAAAAGACTATAATAGGAAAACATTGAGATATACCCATTCAAGATTAGAAGTTGCCTACATTTATTGTACCAACTCTGCAATATGAGACATAATACCGAAAGATAAAAAAAGTAGCGAGTTTTCTACATGGTTGTTTTCTAATTGAAAGAATAAAACTTCGAATAAACAATGTAGTAATATCAAAATTAAGGTGAGACAAATTAGAAGAAGTGTAAAAGAAAATACTAAACAAGAGATGTGTATGATCGGACGTTTTGGGTTGAAGGTAATCATCTAGAATTACATGTGAAGTATCCGCTATTCACTTTGTCTGAAGAGTATTCGAATACAGAATCGTAGTTGTTGATAGATTTCAAAAACGCATATGTTTAGTAGGTAATCATTTGACTGAAATGTGATAGGTAGAGCTTCAATTAGATGTATGTCTACAGACTTAGTTGAGCATCGTGATCATGTGTTGATGAGGTCGTTTTGTTCAGTCGGATATGAGGGTTGGTCAAAGCTGTAGTGAAGCTCGGTGAAATCGACTGGCAAGAGGACAACTGAGAGTGTCTTAATTGTTTATTTTTTATATGATTTATAATGTGTCCATGACGTGGCAAATAACATGACAGGATGGGGAAAATCTAGCCGAAATATGTCGCTGCCATTATGAGCGTGGAAACTTTAAGGTACACAAATCAAACGACACTCAAGGAGAAAACCAAGCTGGGGCAGCGTGAAACATACAGTACGTTTCAGATGTAGGATCGTCTAATATACGCTGCACACTGCTAAAATTTGAAGAATTATGCGGAATAGATTGGGTCCACTTAGGCTGCGTATATACGCTTGCTATGGAGGCGTTTACGCTCGGCTTGCCTGACCAGCGATATCGCTCCATACTGCGGTAAGTATTGTTAACGGCTCAACTTTTTGGAACCGTATAAATAGTTTCCAAACGATATCCTTCCTGAAATATTTTAGAATTATTCCCTTCCTAAGATTAAGTGTACTGATTCCTATTCTTTGATCGAACGCAACACTAGACCAACACCAATTGATCTTCTCAAGCAAAGGTAGTTCCTAGAGCAGGGTGACATAGAAAGTAGTTTTCATAGCGTTATTTCGGATTCTTAATTATGCACGTATTTCTGCGTATTCTGCGTTATTTAAACATGCTGATAAAATTCATGAAAAATATCATAAGAAAAATTCAGGAAAAAAATATAATTAAATAATACTTGTCGTGCCTATTTAGAAATTAATGTGACACGCCACATGATGCCGAAATGAAAGGGGCATTGAGAATCGCCCAGGCGTAAATCTATGTTTGAGAAAAATAAACCTTCTTTTGTATGCGTTTATCGAGCAAAATCACATCAAAAGGAAAAATATTGTTTCTCCTGTTTCTTAGGATTTAGACCTTTGAAGCTCAATAGTCCGAGTTACGACTCACTATTTCAACTTTTGTGAGTTCAAAGCATCACTTCGTTCTGAAGTCGAACAAACCAAATCCGCGAGACCGAGGTTTATAGTTTTACATCACATTCGTGCCATAATATAACACCATAATCTTTTTGGCCTGGATCGAGCTTATTTCAAGGCGGTGTCTACACTATGCTTCATTACTCTATAATAGCCAGAATTAGATTTAATGGGGAGGGCAATGGTGTCCCCCCTAAATAACATAAGGGTTACATTATGCCCTGAGTAAAATAAACGTTAAGTTTTAATTGACAAATATACTATTAAATAAATAATAAATCAAAATCAATACTCTAAATCTAAACGTCATTTCAAAAATTCTTCTCATTTCTTTTATTCTCATTTAAACTCTTTCATTTTCTACATGATCTCGGCCAATCAATAAAACCAAAATTAATTAGACATATAATTACTAATTGAATAAATTGAGGACAATAATTATGGAGTAAATATAGAAAATAATAAACACTATTTTTTAGAGGTTTTTATCATGAATTGGATTACATTATTAACATATAAATGAATTTGGACACAGATTATTAACTTATTATGAATTATAAGGATTGGTAAAAAAATAATTTGCAACCACGGTACGCAAAACATATATAAACAAGTTCAATTAAAAAGACACATTAAACGCCACTAATATCATTTTCGATTCTGGAGTACCATTTCAGATACAATGCTTTTACTTCTAACCAATTGTTAAGTATGTTTCTTTTATGTTTAGTTTGTCTAAATGACAGCTTTCATAAGTGGGCAAAAACATATTTTAAATGTATGAAATCAACGTGCATATCTGATATACTATCATTATAAAATTATGAGAGCATTATGGTAGTTCAGTTATATGGAATTACTTTTTTCATAAATTATTAATTTTACAATGTACTATTGTAATGACGTATGAACTACTCTCCACTCTATATTTTCAATAAACATTAGTCTGTTCTTATCTCTTAGCGTTTTGAAGAATGTTCCATAATATTTTCCTAATATTTTCATGGAGAATTCATTAATTCATTACTAATTTTTTCAATTATGAAATAATGTCTTCGCTGTGAAAGTGAAGTCATATTCATGATTCTATATACATGAGCAAAAGACATGGCTTAATATGAGATTTTCAATTGAGTCTTGTTACATAAGTTTTGAAGGTGGTTCATTATGAGCACCTAACAATTAGAATTCTCAATATGTCTCCCATGAGGGCATTTGCTAAATTATATGCATGCGACGCGAATTGTCTCGCGTGACGCTTCACAAACGCAATAGTTCAGAAGCACTAAACGCAAAAGTTGGGAGCGCTAAAGTATTAGAACATCGAATGCCCGAGAGGGTTTGATCGCAGTCTACCCAAAGATTGCCTTCATATACTTTCAGACCAGCGCGAATTAAACCAATACCTCAATCAACAAGACATTGTTCTTCGCCGGCTTGCAAAGCCAGTGCACAATCAGAGAGTAGTACTTTGGTTGATCGACGAATTGGCATATACTTAGGCTGGGAGCGTCTTAAGACACAATCGAGTCGTCCTTGCTCAATATTAGCATCAACGCTTAACAAAGATTATGCCCAGAGGGCAACAAGAAGCGACTTCATTACATTCCTCGGGAAACATGTGAAAGCTTAAAAGCTAGTCCACGAAACATGCCATCTACATGCGAAACTGATGGATCCAAGCACTTCCAATATAGAAGCAAAATCCTCAGGGTAGTCAAAAAATATGTTCTGAACTTAAAAGGGAGCGATTTAACGTCTCTCACTTTGGTTTAGTAGCATGAGATTTGATATTGAAAACTTAAGTTTAAGGCATCAGTTGGCATATAAAAGAACATGAAATTCAGCGTAAAAGCTATCAAGGAACTGTGGTCTCTCAAGAAGTGAATCATAAAGACAAGTGGATGCATGATCCACCGATAAATGATTCATACGCGAAAACCCCAACCCACAAATTTTGCTTGTAGAGATGCTGTTTAACCCAAGGGATTCTATTGCCCACCAAGTGAAAGAAGCACCGTACGAGAAACAGCCATCTTATTCGATCTACGACTCAGCCAAATGTAGAGAAACAATGACAATGCAATTGAAAATTCTCATCCAACAAGACTCAGTTATATACATTAGTGTACGCTCATGAATATTCTTATGTTATAGGATAGCATAAATAGATGAAGTTATAAATAATAATTTATATTTACATATATGATTCATTTCATATAAAAACATGCACAGAAACCAAAGTCAATACAAAGGAACCGCTTTCTCTGTAGTATTAAATGACTCAATACTATGTCCACCATTAAAGGGCTGTTCTATTAGCCTTACCTTATGTGATGGCCATTAAGGACCAAAGACCAATAAAAATCCACTAGAATAAGACGGAACCCTTATTATATAGACATCCGCAACAAGCAATGATAATCTATTGAATTGGTTAATTAGAATGATACGTTTTATTGCTCACAACTTACTAACACTACTTGCCCAATCAAAATCAATCTAATTCCTATCTCCACTATCCCCAAAGTAAGCCAATATAATTTCCCTTCCTTTAAGAGGTAGTAGGCATAATGCAAAACCCAGGATATTCTATTATTTATCCATCTATTCTTATCAATCCAATAATGAACATTTCTTGAATCATTTCCATAGAAACTATATATTTTTCCCTTCAACCTTCTTTTTCCTGAGAGACAAAAACCAAAACAAAACAAAAGATGACACAGTAGATATACTACAGTAAGTAATGTATCACACCTTCAAATTAATATCCCACATGCATACTTGAAGTGAGGCCACTCAAATTGAAACCATCCAGTAAAAGGCCGACGATTCGATTTTTTCAATAGGGTTTTATTTCTCAGTAGCATGTTGCAATCATTCCAGTTGCAGAAAACCTCTAATTTAGCTACCGAGGACTCAATGTTACACCTAGTGGAACCCATAGTTGAACTTCTCTCCAGGATCAAAACCCTTTCTCTGTAGAAAGCCAACGATAGAATAGGAACAATATGTTTCAACCAATACTAATTGGAAAAAAACAAAAAAACAAAATCAAAAAAAAGTAGGTTCCGAAGTAGTTGGAGAACATGGTTCTCTTTAGAAGCCCTGAGGATTAGCAAAACCTGGCCGCCACGTTCCTCCAATCACCAGAGAATTTCATCGGCCATAAAGGAAGATGCAACCGATGGGCAGCATACAGTAATTGAACTAACAATTGATTGCTTTGTTCCCCCGACAACAATAAGTTGGCATTAAAACCTTTCATTAGGTAGATAGTAGAACAATACACATAGCTCGAAGAGAGACGGCCGAGGGTTGGCGGCGTGTCACCGTGGCTGCCTGCCGGCCGAGTCCAAGCAGCGCCGCATAGAAAGACCCCAATCGGTAAGCAGCTTCTTAAGAACATGCGTGCAAGGCGCGGCACCCACAGTCGGTCCCTTGATTTGGGATTAGTGCTCTTGCGTGTTCCTCGCTGTTACTGCATTTACTTGTGCACTTCCCCAATTTATTGTGGCTCTTTGCCTTGCGTATCAGCTTAGTAACTCTAGCATTGGAGTGGGGCTGCTCGTGTTGCTGTCATTCTTCATATCAAAGTCTTGCGTCCTGCCCGGGAACAAATTTCTCCAATGGTTGAGCCTTGAAACCACCTGCCACGTCGACCTCTCTTGTCCACACTCGCCTTGATGAAACTCGGACTGACCGCCACACAGGAGTCGGTCCTCCCTCTCCCCTTCTCCTCCC
>SNQN01010934.1:5126-20446 GCA_008642245.1 Bassia scoparia | reverse complement strand
TCTATTACTGCACATATAACAAAGTTAACATGCAACAAAAGATATATGACTGTTCTTCAGAATAACAGTCAAGGAAACAGCTCGTACTGGTTCTGAACCAGTGAATGAGCTCTTATGTAATCAGCTGTTCCCTGCAATAAACAAGTTAGTTTCAAAGCATTCTCATTAAACTATTAACTTGTCTAGTGAAACAAGTTTCTAAACTAGCTGGTTCCCAGAACCAACCATGCATATTCATATTTTAATCATCCTGTTTCCTGTAATGGTTTGTCATCATTCAAAACTTAGGAACTCAACAGATATAATTATGTTCTCCTAGGTACCACTGCCTAGATTTGCGCCGACATCAAATACATTCAAATATTATGCTGCGACATAAGGTGGTGAAGCTCTTACGAAGATACCTGGAAGATGTACTTGGATTTGTGGAGGTACTGTCTTGCTCCTGTATTTTAATTCATAAATATGTTATAACTTGAAATATTATTATCATGTGTCCTGATTTCAACTCATATGTAGGGCAGATTGAAACCCCAATGCTTTCTAGGTCTACCCCTGAGGGTGCTCGAGATTATTTAGTGCCTTCAAGAGTTCAGGTAATGGCTTTTTTTTTTCATTTTTAAATTATAATTCTTTTCTTTGTTTATATCTTCAAATAATTAGGTAATAGGAAGACAACATGCAACTTTAGAATCTTTAGTTAATAATTAAAGATGATGGTAGGCTGCTGAAGCTTTTGTTAAATATCTCATGGTAGATGTCTTGTTGTCACCCCTCCTCCCCACCTCAAAATGCTAACTTGTATTCTTGTGCTTTGTCTGATAATTTGAGGACAAAATACCTCACAAAGAAGAGTGATTATTGTTGATCCACTTTTATCCAGTCTTATAGTTGCATTATGTTTAATTACTGTAACTTATACTCATCCATATCTATATATGAAGCCAGGAATGTTCTATGCTTTGCCCCATAGTCCTCAACTATTTAAGCAAATGCTAATGATTTCARGCTTTGATAGATATTATCAAGTAACAAGGTATGGTTTCCGTGTATTATAAACTGTGCAACCATTAGAAAAGGTTTTCAAGTATGGAAGACTCTAAGTCCAATTGCTGGAAAACACCACCCTTTTCGGTGAAGAAGTTAGGACAATTAGATATATTTTTTTTTTGTTTTTTTTTGCTTTTCTCTTCTTCTATTAAAAGTAAAACAAGAAGCTATATCATTTGAATGTATATTGTCCACAAAAGTSATACTACGAGCAGTTAGTGCATTACAGTAAGTGCTGATTTAGACATGTTGTTTATGCAGGCTTGTCAAGTTAAGCACCAACGACAACGATCACATCTGGTGGAATGGGTACTTCCGTGTGCAACAGCCAAGTAAGATATGGAAGTTACATATAGGCAATCGGACTTCAAAGTTCATTCATAGGGGCCAGAGGGTATTTTAATGTTTCTACTTAGTCAGT
This sequence comes from Bassia scoparia, assembly GCA_008642245.1. Lineage (NCBI taxonomy): Eukaryota > Viridiplantae > Streptophyta > Magnoliopsida > Caryophyllales > Amaranthaceae > Bassia > Bassia scoparia. Next base: position 18,975 of record SNQN01010934.1, on the reverse strand, counting down.
TCTTTGCTCTGGTGGTAGTCCTTAGATCGGTGCACTACTATGATGGTTCCGTTTCCAGACATTAGATGACAAGTTATCTGCTGTATTGTACATGTTTAGCATCATTTTTCCATGGGGTTGAAAGTTTCGTAGTGAAAGCCTATGACGTTAAGAGACAGAGCTGACTTCCAGTATTGATCTGTACTTAGCAACACTTATTTATGCAAGAGGGGAGATACACAAAAAAGGTGGCAATAGCTGTGTAATTCTCCATTTTAGCCGCTATTATGCTCAAATTTTAGATTCTGAATTTAGTTGGTAGAAATCTACGAGTACATTACAAAACTGCTAACTCATTAAAATTTGTTGTACTATGTGTAATACGTTAATTGTTAGAGTAAATACTATGGTTATCGGGTATTAAAATAATGAAATTGATAACAAAATATATAATCCCTCTCTAAAAAAATCATGATATTTTTGCCAAATTCATTTTTTATCACCTGGTGCACCCTTTTTAAGCAAATTCAAATTCGAGGATCAATTCTGAGTGGTTAGGTTATAGTCAACTCTCAATTGTTGGTGCGAGAAATCGAACACAGGTTCCCCTATCAAGTGTAGTCCCAATCCCTACAACACTAACGATCAATTGGTTGGCCAAATACATTCTAAACACTGAATTTTGACAACGGGAGACATGTATTTGTTAATCATTGTTGTTCACATCCACACAAAAATGTGGGCAACCAAAGGTACTATGGGCAACGAATAACATTTCCAGATCAATTATCTTCCTTATCTCTAAAAAATGTACTTAATATAACGGATGAACTAAATTGGTTTTGATAAGCCATTGAATTGAAAGTAAATTCATCAATTGAGACCAGATATTGAAAGCAATGTCTAATCTAAAACTAAAAGATATGTACCACAAACAAATATAATGACATTGTTGTAAATTCCATAAAAAATAATAAATGAAAAATAATGACAATTATGTGTGTGTTCAGTGTGGTAGCGTTTAGCGTAATGACTAGATTAAAATAATTGATCATTGTGTTATGATTACAGTGTAGTATGTAATGCATGACTAGAATGTGTTGTGATGAATTGATGATTACCCCTGAAGAAGCCATTAAAAGAAGTCTTGATCCTCTGAACACTACAATTAGCAGGGATGACTTATTTTAGACAATTTACTTTTGGCTCTTTTATCGGTATGATTATGGTGTTTAGATATTGCAACAGTAGCCACCTTGTATACAGTTCATTTAGCTAACCATTACCATTATTCTCCAAATAACAGCTCCCCCGTTTAGAAAAGGGTGTATGATTGACATGGCAAAAAAGAGACCCCTCCTAAAGAAGTGAGATTCTTCTATTTTATTTCAATTTCAATATCTTTTGATTTAACTTCTTGTTAAATGTGTTTGCTAAAGAAATTTTATTTCAACAAGTTAAAGGAATGTTTTCTTTAATTTTGGTAGATTTTGTCACGGATTCATGGTTGTAGGCTATGAACGAAAATTGGGTCAACCATAGATGAAATCCAATTAGAAGCACTTTCTTTTAAACTTTAATTTGACACTTTGACATATGAAAATATTATTCTATGAAAAGTAAAAATTTTCCTTGTTATCGTTTTTTTGTTGGGCATTACCATCACAAATGTACATCTTAATTGAAGTATTATTACAACTTTAGATTTATAACTTAACAATGTATAGATGAAGTAACTTCATTTTATATGAAGAAAAACAATGGTTGGTGTTAACTATATAGCATAATGAAAAATACTGACTTATATGATTGGCCAAAACATTTACTTATATTATTGGCATAAATTAGAGAGGACCACGGCGCGCGTGCGCGCGTCGGGGAACACTAGTTATTTATCAACTCCAAACAAGACCACAATTCACATACCAATTTTAGGCATATTAAATTCTTTTATTTGACAAACCTGTTGGACAAGCCAACTAACCTCGTCATTAAGACTTGCATATTTCCCTTTACTCAATTCATACATCATGTCATGAACGAGTAATAAAATCACGTCATTGAGTAAGTTACAGTTGACTTCACTTAATTTCTCCATATAATAAAAATACCTCATGGAGCAAGTTACACTTGACTCCACTTAATTCATCTTGTATTATAAATAACCTCATGGAACAAGTTATACTTGACTCCACTTAATTCATAAATAGATYAAACCAGTTAATTAATGACAAATGACTAATTAACGACCTCCATAACAAACCTCATGAATAAACCAATTTCCACAATATTCCTCAATTTCCACAAATATTGCCCAAGACGCCAATAAATAATTTATTCGTGACAACCAAACAATTCCACAGGAGTTCCCTACTCATGACTCTACGTTTCTAACATCCTCAAGCATGCACAATAATCAAGGATTCCACAAGTAGTACGTACCTTAAATAAACTGAACGAAAAGCCACTTTAATACTCAGAAATCAACTTCTACTAAGTCTCCTCCTAATCATGTTACAAAACTCGAATCAATACACATGACACTTCATACTAAGTAGTTTATTAAGCYTCAAAAAGTCACTAAAACCATGTTCTTATTTCTCACAAAAATGCCCATTTAATAGTATGAATATTATACTATAGTCTTTGCTTGAAAATAATGAAAATATAGCTTTTCAATAAGAAATTCAGTACTTTTAATTCAATAAATAATTCTGAAAAATTGTCCTTTAACAAAAAGCCTCTAACAACTCCAAAACATATGCGTACTAGTGGTATAATATAGTAAACCATTCAGTTATGTTTTTAAAACCTTAAAAGCCATATTTTTCAATGGTTAAAAATCACTTTGAATAGGTATAATAAATCTAAAAATATCATAGTTAACATATATTGTCGTGTCAAATATTTTTGATTAATTTTAAGAACAAAACACATTTCGTAATCGAAAATTGTCAATCTGATGTAATAATTTATTAAAATACTAAAACACCACGAAAATTTATGAAAATTTTACACAAAGTTTGTTACTGTATAGAATATTATACAAAATTTCATAAATTTTTGATGAACATAAAAATCATAAATCGAATCTGCAACCCGAAAACTGTCAATTCGAAAACGATTTTTTTTAAAATAGTAAACATGCTTGGAAAATTTTGGAAATTTTACACAAGGTGTATAATAGTATGGTGATCACTCAGTTAAAGTTTTGTAGATTAATGCAGAGTATAAAAATAACTAAAAATTAAACAATAAGGCTAATAGATTATTCAAAAAATGAAAAATCCTAATTAAAACCCTAATTTTACAATTCAATAAATTTGAAGTTTTCAATCAAAACTAATCATCATAAAACTCATAATCTTTGCTATTCATAATAGATTATATTCAAAACATTAATATAAACAATTGGATTATAAAAATTGCAAGGATTAAAACAAGAATTAAAACTCTAWAACAAAGAAGGAAAGAGGGGAAAGAGGACCGAATGGTGGCCGGTGGTGGCCGAGACCGGCGACGAGCAGCAAGGCGGTGATGGCAGCGGTGGCTGTAAGCATGCTTTTTGTTGAAACGAAAAAGTGGCGTGAGAGAATGAGGAAAGGTTTAAAACCCTTTTTCTGATTTAAGTATCTAACTAGGTTAAATTTTAAAATATCTCTTCTTTTTTTTGTTTTAATTTAATTTGTTTTGGATAAAAGAAAAGATAGATATCACAAAATATATTTAAAAAAAAATAATAAAAATTAAATAAAATGTATAGTTTTATAAATTATCGTTGTATATTTATAAGAAAATATAATTATAAATATTCGAAAATTACGGGGGATTACAGAGACTGGCCAGATGGTGAGTGTCATCTTTGGTGGCCATGCCTCGGGAGGACGCAACAATCGAGGTCAAACGCGTCACCTAGAAGAGCTCACCCATAAGGTATTGAATTTCGGGGAGGTAAGCACCCCCAGCATGTCCCGAGATGGTATTCGATAATCATTTAGCCAAACCCATTGTAGTGCCTCATGATGACCCTCTAGTGATTTAAATTAAAGTGTCCAACGCTCAAGTGAAAAGGGTGCTCATCGACAGTGGGAGTTCATCAGATATCATCACCTGGGATTGTTTGCAGAAGCCGAAGTACTCAAAGAACGAATTAGTCGCCTCAAAACACCCGTTGGTCGAGTTCGAACGGAAGAAGACTTACCAAGAAGGGATTGTGAAGTTGCTAGTCCGAATCGGGGAGAAGGACCAGGCTCCGTTAGCCCTGGTTTACTTCACGGTCATTGACATGGACCTCCCCTACAACATCATTCTGGGTAGACCAACCCTCAACAAAGTGAAGGCATGCATCTCCACCTATTAGTTGCTGCTACAATACGAGACAAATTCAGGGTCAGTTGGTAAGTTGCATGGCAACCAACGCTCAGCACGGGAGTGTTACGTGAACAACCTTTGGAATACCGAGCTCGAACCATCGGTAGGCTAGAAAAGGAAAGATCCACCTCAAAAAAAGCCCTAACTAGGCTAGATGTTTACCTCAATAACAACCTCCACAATTACTACATCTGAAATTCAAAACTTAGTCAGTTTTTGCCTTCTTTTATTTTCAAATGTTGTAAACAACTCAACTATCACCCGGGATGCCCTCACTAGGTATCCCGAGTGAGCCACGTCTTATGCTATGACGGATTTATCGTTGTAACCAACTATTGAGGCAAAGAGGAGCTAAACAAGTTCGTGATAAACCCACACAACTCAAGCTAGACCAACATGCAATAAAAAAGATCCAAGCATATGAAGGAAGTAAAAGAGTAAAGAAGATAGAATTACCGTGGGAAACCCGAGGAACCGAGAGAAAAATGCACCCTTGCACTATGATTTTATTGATGATGAATTCCAACAAGTACAACAAGCTCCAATTGCATACAATTGCAAAGCTTCACACTAAATCCTATGCTTAAACAAAGTGTTTTGAGGGTTTAGAGTAGAGTTGGCAATGGATCCTGGACCTGCTCCGGATCAGTGGATCCGTATCCGTTTTTACGAATATGGATCCTAAATTTTTAGACCCTACGGATCTGGGTCAGATACGGATCCTGTTCAGAAAAACGGATACAAATCCGGGTATAATAATAGGATCTAGATTCGGATCCGTTTACCCGTTTTTTWAATAATTCATATATATTTTTTTTCTTTGTGGACTTTTAGTGTGTACTTTGTTCTACTTTTACTTGTAATTGTTGAACTTTATGGACTTGTAGTGTGTACTTTGTTTATTTTCTATGTATTGACCAAAAAAACAATGTATGGAAGGCTTGAATTTATTAAACGTTGTTTTGGCAAGTTCAAATAGGCGAAATTTTTGCAATTATTCGTAGGATCCGTTTTAGATCCGTATCCGTAAGATCCGTCGGATATGGATATGGATCCTAAGAAAAAATATCCGATGGATACGGATCGGATYTGGATCCTTCTCTCAAAAATGGATCTGGATCTAGATCTAGTAGGATCCGGTCCAGATCCGATCCGTTGCCATCACTAGTTTAGAGAGATATACCATACTTGTCTAAGTGTTTGAATATGTGAATAATTAGAAATGAAGTAAGAAAGAGCCTTTTATAGTCCCACCGGTTGACCGCCAAAACAGAGCAAAGCTGATCGCAGAACCCCTCGACTCGGGCACTGGAATGCGTGAGTCGCGCATTTGAGGCAGAGAGTGTTGAGTTCCTACCTTGAGTTTTGAATGATGAAAAATGACTTTGAACTAAAATATATATGCAAGTTTCTATTTGCATGTGCAGGTAAAAGTCTCAAGTTCAAAGTATGTAAAGACGAAGCTCATGAAGCCAAGTCTCGAAGATTGCATGAAGACCAAGGTTTCAAAAGACATAGTTTTAGGCCTTAGTTGCAATGTAAGTAGTATTTGGATTGTTTAATGCACTAGAAAGGTTAAAATTAGAGAGTTGAACTAGTTGGATATAATAAGTAATCTCGGTTGCTTATTATATACAACTTCAAGTAAACTGAGTTGATTGGAACAGTWCCAGACCAATCCTCTCTAGTTTACTTCGTAACATCCGTATTTTTGGAAAGTTTTGATTTTGAAAATAAACGGATGGTAGGGCTGTTGTGCATGCAAGTTCTTTTATGTATGGTTAGTATATTGTAGAGTTCATAATTAATTTTATTTGCATGCAAATAAAATCAGTGGATATATTTTCCGTGAAATATTTATTTTATTTCCAAGGAAAATATATCCTTATGATCTCATGCAATTTACTCACCAAAGGCTTACTTAAGTGAACTTACCAACACATAAACCCTAACACTTTTGCACGAGCTTTTTGAGAAATTAAATTGCAAAAGTTCTCTCTCTCTAAAAGTTTAACCTAACATTAATCCGGTACTACACTTAGGTCTAATTTACTCTCATTTTAAGCATTAAGGCTATTTTGTAATTGAGAGACAAAGTGTTGTCGATTGAGTAGATGGTGAGTTCAATTTGCTGGGGAACTTGGTCAKGGATCAAGTTCAWTTGAATCACCATAGTTGGTGGTTGGGTTGAACTTCCATAGGTGGAAGTTGGGGATCTATTGTGCATAGGTGCATATTCAGATTAAGTGTATTCTTTTGTTATTCAGAGGTGTTTAATAAAAGAGTGAGTGAGTGAAGGACGTAGACTTATTAGAACTCGAACCTCGTAAAATTCTGGTGTTGTTTATTTCTAGCATTTACTTTCCACTGATTAAGGACTGGTTTTTAACTGATCTCAGATAACCGAAAAATTTATAACACTTATACAATACTCAATTCATCCCCCTCTTGAGTATAATCTGTATTTTTCAGAACCAACTGAAAGTCCTCCACTAGAAAATTAGCATCAGGGGACAGAATCAAAGTTGAATGAGCCTTGCAATGCAAAATCAAACCCTCCTTTGTCTTTGAACCTCACAGCGAAACTGTAACACCCCAATATTTCTCCCTTTTTCCTTGTGAAATATTCAATTGAAGATACGGAGAACTATTGACATGTTATCGCCACGTGTGAAAATGTTTCGGCTTATTCAGAATATTGCAGTGGAAAATGACTAAACCCAACAAAACTTTTAAGAAAACCATCAAAGAATTTAAAACCGTACAACTTGGAACCAACTTTGGCCCTTTGTTAAAAACAGAGGATAAATTTTTTTTGCAAATTAACGAAACTTGAAAACCATTTTATCCAATTATAAAATAGTAAAATTTTTGGACGGAACATTAAACAACAGTCCAAGAATATAACACTCGAACACTCCCATAACCCGAACGTTGCAAATGCACGTGTATAGCCATCAACAACCTGCACAATCTTGTGAAAAGTGTTCTCCCCATAATTTCCAAATGAAATAAGGATCATCACAGGTCCACTAAAAGAAGTAAAATATGGACGACACGCAACACACAAAAACACACGCAATCAGCAAAGCTAAGTACATATAACTCACGAAACAAGAAAACAAACGGGCAACATCTCCCCTAAAAATGGACATACCAAGTTACGACAATTGCTAAGGAACAAAAGAGAAACCCAATAGTGGTATTCATAACCATTCAACAACATTTAATATATACAATTGATCCAAAATAACTCAATCCCAAACATTATCAACCACATATTATATACAACTGCTCCAAAGTAACTCAATCCCAACATCATCAATCAATCCTGTTAAACAAATTAGTACCTGAATAAATAGATTAACTCAACTTCAACACATGACTCAGTATAGTTTATTACTTTATTTATGATTTGAGCAACAGACAAGGTTGTCCAAAATCCATGTTCACAATTTAGGAACATCAACCAGACACCAAGTGTCATCAAACACAAGGTGCCACAACCCCATGCCTCCTCGTCGAAAGGCATCAAAATATGGTGAACGGGTGCGATTCCATCACCGAAGCTAGTGAGATCTCAACTAACCCCTATCGGATAAAATCTAGAATAATTATAAAAATACCTGAAGAGAGACGCGTTGATCAAATGGCCCTTGGAAGGAAGCGAATAAAATCGCAACCCCAACCCCTGATTGTCAATACTCCAGACATGCACCAATCCAGAGTTTTATTGCTCATTCATTTTTTATTATTTAACTGTTAATTATTTAACAACTTCCAAACAAGATCACAAATCACATACCAATTTTGGGCATATTAAATTCCTTTATTTAACAAACTTGTTGGACAAGGAACTTAACCTCGTCATTAAGACTTGCATACTCCCCTTCACTCAATTCATACATCATGTCATGAACGAGTAATAAAATCACCTCATGGAGTAAGTTACACTTGACTCCACTTAATTTATCCATAAATTATATATAAACCAGTTAATTAATGACAAAATATTAATTAACAACTTCCAATTCAATCCTCAAGAACTACCAATTTCCATAAATATAGACCAAGATGCCACTAAATAATTTTTTCGTGACTACCAAACAATTCCACGGGAGTTCCCTACTTAGGACACTATGTTTCCAACATCCTCAAACATGCACAACAATCAAGGATTCTGCAAATAGTATGTACCTTGAAAAGAAAACAATCCCGCAATTTATTTTCATCTCAATAATAACTCAAGGAGAATTTCCTCCTACAACCAAATAGAAATTGATTACTATTGATTCCTAACATGAAATTACAGCAATATATATATATATATATATATATATATATATATATATATATATCCCCTTGAAACCCCACAAAAACCTTTAAAAATCAACCTCAAACATGTTTTAAAGATTAACTTCAACGCTTGCATAATAAACCATTCATTTGTGTTTTTAAAACCTTAAAAGCCATATTTTTCAATGGTTAAAAATCACTTTGAATAGGTATAATAAATCTGAAAATATCATAATTAATATATATTTTCGTGCCAAATATTTTTGATTAATTTTAATAACAAAACATATTTTGTACTCGAAAAATGTCAATCTGATGTAATAATTTATTAAAATACTAAAACTCCACGAAAATTTATGAAAATTCCACACAAGGTGTATTACTGTATGTAGAACATCCACACAAAGTTTTGTAAATTATAGGTTAATACAAAAAAAAAAAAATTGAATACAGATTCAGCAACTCGGAAAACAGTCAGTTCGAAAACGAATTTATTGAAATAGTGAATCAGATTTGAAAATTCTTAAAATTATACAAARCGTCTCTTACTATATATATAGAATATTCATACAATTTTTTGTAAATTATTGATGAACATAAAATAAGGAAAAATCAGAAATGGAATCTGCAACCCGAAAACTGTCAATTCGAAAACGATTTTTTTTTAAAATAGTAAACGTGCTTGGAAAATTCTGAACATTTTACACAAGGTGTGTAATAGTATGGTGATCACTTATTTAAAATTTCATAGATTAATGACGAGTATAAAAATAACTAAAAATCAAACAATAAAGCTGACAGATTATTCGAAACTTGAAAAACACCAATTAAAACCCTAATTTTTACAATTCAATAAATCTGAAATTTTCAACCAAAACTAACATCATAAAACTCATAATCTTTGCAAACTCTAATAGATTATACTCAAAATCAAAGTATTATTAGTAATTGGGTTATATAAATTCAAAGTTTAAACAAGGCTAAAAGAGAAATAAGAAAGAGGAAAGGAGAAGGAGAAAGGACCGACTATGGGGCGGCTCCGGTCGGTTGGCCGGCAATGACGTGGTAGCAGCACAGGGTACAGCAGCAGCGGCGCAGCAACGCAACACGCAGGTTTTTTGTTTTGTTTGAAAGTTAAATGACGTAAAAGAGTAAGGAGAAGAAATTAAAACCCTTACTTCTATTGATATGGGCCGATTAACTAGGCTTAAGAAAGATTAAATATTTTTGTTCATTTATTGATTTATTTTGTTTTGGATAAAGAAGAAAAGATAGATTTCTTTTTATCATGAAATATAATTTGGACGGAAATAATAGAATTCAAATAAAATATATCATTTTCATTAGATAAATCATAATATACTCATAAGAAAATATATTCATAATATATTTGATTGTTTTTATGAAATAAATCATAACATATTTATAAGAAAATATATATTTATTAATATTTGGAAATTACGGGGATTACAATCTACCCCTCTAAAAAGAAGTTTCGTCCCCGAAACATGTCCTAAAATCCACGATCACTCAAGAAAAATTTCACTAGGAAAGGTAAATGTATTGCTGTAAATTACTTGTGTCACTGAAATGGTACTTCAATGACCATACTTGGCACGATTTCACACTCTTTTATAATGTGTGGTCCCAACTAATTCATGCCTATCAAACCAAAGTTAAGCAATTAGAAGTAATGATTACCAAAACAATGCAAAAGCTCAAGTAAAACACATGTCAAAACAATTAGCAAATCCTCTCTGAACCAAACTCATGGGTGTTATAGAAACCCCATTTGGCAAGAGGAGCTTTGAGTGAAATACCTCTTTTCCCCTAAATCCTCTTTAAGAACCCCTCAATGAYAGTAGTTGGTGGTCTAGCCCCCACTACAAAACATACAACAACAGTAGAACAGAACTTTACCTCTTCCTTAATATCTTCCATAACAATTGTAGGTTAAGAGCCATTTGGTGCTGCTACAGGAATGGGAGATTTAACACTAGATGAAACAYTATCACCAGYAAGCCCAGTAATTCCTCCATTACAATTAACATTACTAGCATTTAAGGTTGGTTTATAAGATTTAACATGCACATGATTATCAACTACAGGAGACTTAATCACCAATTCATGAGCATCCTTAGAAATCGAAGGATCTGCCAATGGAACAGTAAAATACAATCCAATATTAGCCTCAGATGTTGGATCATTGTAAGTACTCTCAATTAAATCTCCCAATCCACAGTTTAACTTCCTAGCAACCTGATTTGGARAGAGAATCAAATTACCTGCATCAATAGACGCATTGGTCTTGTCACTAGAAAACACTTTTTGCGATGTTATATTTTGCAAATAAAAAAGCTTAGAGAATTGTTGCCGCAATTGAGTTTGTTGTTGCAGAACTAGCAAAGTGGAACGCGGAGAAATTCTTTACTCGAGCTAATTTCCAGATTCGAAACCCAATTATCCACTGTAACACCCCAATAATTCTCCACCTTTACCTGTGAAATAAATAAACTAAAATACGGAGAATCATTGGCATGTCACCGCCACGTGTTAAAACTTTTAGGCTAAAATCACAAATTGCAGCGGAAATCAAGTTAGCGCAAACATTTCAAACCAAGGTATTAAAATCYCAATACGTAAAACTTGTTCAACAAGTTGGAACCATTAYGGCCCTTACTTGCAAACCAAGGCAAAATCCCTTTTTCTTTTAAAACATAGCAAATCCGAAATATCAAACCGTTCTGAAGAGTCTACGATACGATAACTATCAAGGTACGTTGGCTTTCCACTCAGACCATCCATCCAATCTATTACTTTATCCAAACCGTGACACAAATTGCCTCCCAAAGCATCAAATGAATACAGGACCATCACAGATCCACCGAAAAGGAAGAAAGCAGGACGACCAACAAACAACAAAAAGCAGACAACCGCAAGCTGAACAGTCATACAAATCATAATCGAAATCCAGAAAATAAAACGGACAGCATCTCCCTAAAAACAAGACATACCGATTACGACACACCTGCTTAAAAACAAAAAGAAACCTCAACTAGTGGTTCTAACAACGTTAAAACAACACAGTATACATTATAAGTGAATCAAACTCAAACCAAACCATCAACATAATATACCATACAGCTGCTCCAAAACGAATACAATCCCAATTCATCAACATCTGTTGACTTGTAGAGTGCTGCAGATAGCTTACTCGACTCCAATTGAAATGATCATCAATATGTATTACATTTGCTATGATAGAGCAACGGACAAGTGTCCAATCCAGGACATCACAAAGGTGCCACAATTCAACCAACACACAACGGTGCCACTATTCGAACCAGACACACAAGGTTACATAGTCTCCCCCATGCTCCGCGAAAAAGGCATGCAAAAAGTTCATAAACCAGATGGCGAACGGCGCACTCGTCACCTCAGATAGAATAAGATTTCAAATCAACCCATTTTGGATAAAATCCGTTTTAATTATAAAATTAAAGAGACGCGTTGGATAAGACGCTAACGAAGGAAGCGAATAAATCGCAACCCCAACCCCTGATGTCAATCAGACTGACAAATCCAGAGTTTTATTGCTCATTCTAATTTATTAAAAGTTAATTATAGACACGTTCACATGACTCACAAACATGACCCACAATTACCGTTGGAATTCTTTTTAACTCTAACCATTCCTTTTTTTAATAACTATTGGACAAGCCAACTAACTCGTCATAAGAAGTTGATACATCCCTTTATCAATTCATACATCATATCATGAACGAGTAGTAAAATAACCTCATGGAGCAAGTTACACTTGAACCACTTAATTCATCCTTGTATATAAACAACCTCATGAAGCAAGTATACTTGACTCCACTTAAACCATCAACAGACCAACCAACTATTATAGGCATAGACTAATATCAATCCTCATATCAAACCTCATGAACAAACCAAATTCCTCAAACATTCCATGGTCCACAATTATAGATCCAATACACAAATAGATGACTTATTTAGACTCCCAAACATTCCAAGGAAACATATACATCCAGGATACAATATACATATACGTCAAGGATTTCGCAAGTAGTACGTACCTTGGCCAATTGAATAAAAAGTCAATCCAATACTCAGAATCGCACTCTACGAAGTCTCCTCCGAATCATTTACTAAAAACTTAATCAATACACTTTGCACGTATTTACAGCAATACTGAGAAGCTAAACAAGCCTCGAAAACCATTCGAACAATGTTTTTATACCTCACAAAACCCTCATTTAATAGTAAGAATATTATACTATAGTTCTAGTTTTAAAATCATGAAAATATATCTTTTAAACAAGGAACTCAGCCTTGTTAATTCATTTAATAAATCTGAAAATTTTCGTTTTCGTCCAAAAACCTTTCAACAATTCAAAACATGCTTATACTAGTAGTACTATATATTGAGTTATTGATTTTGAAGTGAAAAACCATTATTAAAACTTGAAATTAATAACAATCTGAAATATTTAGGAAAAATTAACAGAAATAATCCCAACTTTGAGGGGTCTTCCAAAAATAATCCGAACTTTGAATATTCCAAAAATAACCCGAATTATGGGGTTGTCTTCCATTTTTGGTCCCATTGACCTATTACCTGCTATGCAGGTTAAAAACCATTTTTTTCCTTTTTTTATTTATTAAATCCCTCTTTCTCTCTCTCCTCTATCTCTCCCACGCTGCTCTCTCTCTCCTCTCTATCTCCCACGCTGCTCTCTCTCTCTCTCCTCTGTTCTCTCACTCCTCTGCTCCCTCTTTCWCTCTCCCGGACAMCGACGACAGCGACGATGACAATGACAATGTTACCCGCTCTCGCTTTCTTCTCGATGACGGTACCGGTGTCATTGAATTGCTCCTCACCGATGCTCTCTCTCTCTCTCCTCTGTTCTCTCACTCCTCTGCTCCCTCTTTCTCTCTCCTCTCTCTGTTTCTCTCTCCTCTGATGGCAGGTCGGCGGAGCAGAGTGTGGTGAGGGTTTGGGGTCTGTTGTCRCGGGTGGTGGTGGGGTCGTGGGTGTGTGGTGAGGGTGGTGCGTGTTGTGTGGTGTGTGGTGCGAGGTGAGGGTGAGGGTGGTGCGTGGTGGGGGTGAGGGTGCGACGTGGAGAGGTGGTGAGGCTTGAGGTGGTGGTTGTTGGTGGTAATGGAAAGTGTGGTT
>SNQN01010932.1:3054-20447 GCA_008642245.1 Bassia scoparia | reverse complement strand
CTTAAGACTCAGACACATCAGCAAATAACCGCATTGGACACGCGCTACAGGTAAAGATAACCTTTGTTTTGGCAGGTACTTGGTTTTTCGATAGAAGGGTAAATAACTACGGGTCGAGAACGTCTTGAGTGCCTCTCCGTTTACCCAAATCGATACTTTGACTTCGTCATTACGAATACTATCGTCTATTCGACTCAGTCAAGTGGGCGGTTCTGTAGAACACCTGAATAATGTGTCTCCCAAATGGTAATCATGATGAAAATACGCGTCTCGCGTTTGTTTCGACTCGGAAAGGATGCTTAACTCACAAAGTTGGAAATACGTGAGGTCTACTCGGAATTAATTGAGCGAAAGGTCACATACAAGGCAACATTTTCTTTCGGTTTTTCTCGATAACTCAAAGGTTTCGAAAGGTTTTCAAACGAGTTAAACTGTGATTCTCGATGCTTTTGATTTTCATCATGTGCGTCACTTTTTCTGAATCCGCCAATATTTTTAAATTATTTTTCTGATTTTTCTATGATTTCTATGAATTTTGCAATGTTTAAATACGCAGAATACGCAGAAAATACGTCAATAATTAGAAAAATACTCCGGAAATACGTGGAACTTCTAGAACATTCTAGAAATCCTTCTTGAGAGCAAGGGTCTAGGTGCGTTCGATCAAGGGAAATGACGAATAAAATCGAGAAATCAAAACAATCGAGATTTTTGAGGAAAATGTACGTCAAACCATGAGCGTATATTACGCTGAGATAGAGCGCAAACGCTCTGATAGGAAACGCATAGGTATAAGGGCTTTACGTACGCTCAACATACACGGATTTTGCAAAATTATGGAAGCAAGCGCGTTATACGCTCAGATGAGCGTAAACGTCCTCATGAGGTATATACGCTCATCCTGAGCGTATATACGCAGGTTGCTTCTGCTCGTTTTGCCTGTGCCTATAAATACTCCCTGCCTTGCTCAGTTCGAGAAACGACACTTCATACGACTTTCATACGCACATTCACGACTCAGAACAACTTCACAATTCACAAACTCAAGTCACAAGACACATCCATACACTCTCAAAACACTCAAAACACATTCGTTTTCAATTCAAAGCATCGATTCTATTCGAATCAACAAGCGCAAAGGGTATAAATCTGATGATTACTCACCAAAACCTTCTCACTCTTTTTAAATTCCTTTTTGTCTACTTTTAATTTGTCTAACCATTATTTTGAGTTTTAATTCAATTAAAGCAATGTAGAAAACTCACTGTTAATCGGTTTCATGTAATATGTAGGTTTTTTCTTAATTTTCTTGTTTCCATGGTTTTCTTGATTTTCATTTATTATTATCATATTAATTATTGTCAATACTCACAGGTTGTTTTTTATTTGCGATTCAATCGAAGGCGATTCCTTGAGTTTTATTCTATTTAACGATTTGATTTTGCAGTGATAAGGTGAGAAGGCGCACATACTAAATTTGCTGACTAACTTTGTTTTTCATGTCTCTATGTTATATATTCTATCACACTTGTATATATTGTTAAAACAAGACCGGAATTTAATCGTTTGTTACATAAGTCAGATAATCTGGACAACCGTGTTTTAAGACCTATTAACATTGACTAACATCAAGTGCCGCCTTATTATTGTAGAAGTCTTGGTTTGTGTTCATAATAGCAAATCCACCTAGTAATCAATGCACTTATCAAGTCAAATCAATAGGCTCTTTTGAATTCATTGTTATGATTTGGAACTACAATGAGACCGAGTAGAGGCCGCTACATGCGGGCGAATTGGTACAGATTGATTCGTCCATGTCCCCGAACCCACGATGGTTACTTGTTGGACGTGGGGCCATTAATATTTGGCACCAATGTTTCGGGCGTCCGTGAATAACTATATAGGCACGGTGGCGATCCTCTCATTCGACTGACACACCCAACGCATTCACATGCGGATTCCATGGGCTCAACTCCATGACAACTGAAGCTGAGGTCAACGCCCCGCCTAAGCGGCGAAGCCCTACAGTTACTTCAATCCTAACATTTTGACATTTCAGGTGAAAATTGAAGATTGTTATAGAGTTGGTTACTCATAAGTCACTTTGTACTTATTAATAGAGTTGGTTACTATAGTCAGTCTTCCTTTCATTCCTCCCAAGAGTGCAACATTAAGAGTAGATTAGATTAGAGGGTATATACTTAGAGTCTTTTTTGTGGTCAAATAAGTATAAAATCAAATTCCAAATTACAGCTTCGAACCTAAACTTAAGACCTACTGATAATTATATTTATATGTTGATTTTGTCAATAGTACAAAACCCACTACTTTGTCAACTTTCAAACTACAAGTTCATCCCACTTCCTGGTGTGGAAATCATCTTGGAGCATTTTCCTCGGCCCATGTCCCGTATCTCCGTTAATCATATCCAAACGGCTGTTTTCTTCATAAGATCTGACATCAGTCCTCATTAGTAGCCAACAACGTCGAGCGGCC
The DNA here is from genome assembly GCA_008642245.1 of Bassia scoparia. NCBI lineage: Eukaryota > Viridiplantae > Streptophyta > Magnoliopsida > Caryophyllales > Amaranthaceae > Bassia > Bassia scoparia. The sequence goes on along the minus strand of SNQN01010932.1, from coordinate 17,951 downwards.
AATTGTCCTGAACAACAGGCAATAAATGATAATTATTTTGATAGTGACAATTATACATTGAAAACGGAAATGTGTTATTCCTCTTAATAAATTCATAACATTAGAGCTAGGAAAAACGATCGCACATGCTTTTAGCTAAATAACTACGAATCCACATTTCCTGAGAAGTAAAGAATCTCATATTAGCAAATGTCACGAAGCTTTGAAGCTATATTGCCTAGTACAAGTACATAACTTCTTACTGCATCCTTTTGCAGTCCCACTGTTCACGTGTTTCCTTCCCAATGCATAATCTTTTTTATAGCCCGACACCCAGCACTATCTATTGCATAAACATGGTGTCCAAAAGTGAACTTCTGAAAAAGCGAATACTGGATATGAGTAATTTAGTGTTAATGATCATGCAATTCTGAATGAAAATGTTCAAACCCAATCTGTGCTACTCATTCACCAGCTAAAATGCATATTAGAGGCACAGGGATGTCGGGAAGTCTTGCTTAAGCAAGAGCAGTAATGAAATAACTAAAAAGAATCCATTTTAACGGGAACAATGATTTAATTTTTTTCCTCTTATATCAATCGTTCAATTAATATACCACAGAGGGAGTGGTATAAATAGAAAAATAAAAAAGAATCCTTCCCACAATAGTAATATGCCTTCACTCAATGATTTCAATCTGGCGGTTATATAATTAAGAAATCGTGAATAACAACAAGTTTGCATTTGGTGTTCTATAATTCAATCCAAGTCAAATAGCATGAAATTTGTAATAAATCTTGTTGAGAGATGACTATATCTTTCAATGGATTAGGCCTAGTGGTCCAACTTCATAGTCAAGAGTTGTATAGACTTTAGTGTATACTTCTAGGCCCAAAGTGAAGTTGGAAAAGTCAGCCATTAAGAAGAAGCCCAAGAATTAAACATAATTTTGAATAGAAAAACATTAAAAAACTAAATAAGGGAAAAAAATTGGGGCCGTATGGCCCAATTTTCGTTAAGGGCAAGCGTGAGTAGCATGGCTCAGCGTTAGAGGGTGGAAGCAATGGAGAGATCAGTATGGCCCATAGTAGTGTTAGGGACATCCAACGGACGTGCCCTTTCATCAGCAAGAAACGTGTTTATAAAGAACTGTTCCTTTCTCAAAACTTCGAGTGGGACGGGAAATGTTCTGCATCCTGAAATTTTACATTCAGTGAAATTGAAGATTGTTAATAGAGTTGGTCTCATAAGTCAAACTTATTGTCAACTTATTAATAAGTTGGTTACTCATAAGTCAGTCTTCCTTTCATTCCTTCCCAAAGAGTGCCAACTTAGAGTTAGTTAGATTAGATGTGTTATATACTTAGGGTCTTTTTGTGGGTCAAATAAGTTAAAATTCAAATTCCTTACAGTTCAAACTTAACTAAACTATGGATTAATAGTATATTATATGTTGATTTGTCACTAGTACCAAAACCACTATTTTCAACTTCAACTACAAGTCACCCACTTCCTTGTCTTGCTGGAATTTCATCTGAGCTTTCCTGCCCATGTCCCGTACTCCGTTACTAATCCATACGGCCTGTTTTCTTCATTAGATCTTGACATCAAGTCCTCATTAGTAGCACACGTTCGACGGCAAGTTGTCCTGAAACAACAGGTCAACTATGATAATTATTTTTGATGACGTACAATAATACATGAAAACGGAATGTTATGATATTCCTCTGTAATAAATTCAAACTAACCATTAAGAAGCCTTAGGAGTAAACCGTCGGCACATGCCTTTATAAGCTAATAACATACGAATTCCACAAGTTGTCCTGAGAGAGTAAAGAAATATCCTCATATTAGCAATGTTCACTGCTCTTGAAGCTATATGCCTAGTACAAGACATATTTTACTGATCCTGTGCCAGTCCCATGTTCACGTGTTTCTCTCCAATGCATAATCTGCCCAACACCCAGCTACTATCTAGCAGTAACATGGTGTCCAAAGTGAACTCTGAAAAAAGAATAATGGATAGTTGAGTAAATATTAGTGTTAATGATCATGGCAATTCTGAATAAATTTTCAAACCCAATCTGTTCTACTGGCATTCACCAGCTTAAAATCATATGCTTGTGGACTATCTTGAGTCGGGTCAGGATAAGTGAGTCAGATGTCATATCACTCCATATTCGGACTGAATCCAGCACACCACATTCGATGCTCCCAAACAGGAATGAAAATCTGTAAGAAATTGTTTTAAAAAACCATATCACAATGACTTTTACAGCCCTTAAGTTCTATAATAGCATCCAGAGAATGGCAAGCCAATTTGATAACATAAACATGCTTCAGTAATTGATCAAGGTTAGAATATGAGTAGTTATTTCATATGACAAGACCAGAATATCAGAGGCTCTATGCTTCATTTATAAACACTTCACCAAGGCAAACTAATACCAGTTTGCTAACAGTGATATGGTGTTTAAGGTTTCATGCTAATCTTCCAGAGGCTTTGAAAGCGTACTACAACAAGCAAACACAGAGCTTTGATAAGATTTATACAACAAGATTACCGCTGTAAATCGCAAGGTCTTTCTTAAAAAAGTGGCGGCGAATTGATTGGACCATTTGATGCCATTCACTGGATTCTCGCCAACATCCCATAGCTGCGAGGCCAACACGATTCTGGAAAAAAAAGTTCAATCGTGACATTAGACAACAGTAAAGTGCTACAATCAGCAATTATGCATGAAAGACTAGCCACTGCCTCACCCCATCGACGGATCGAAATAAGTTTAATATTTCCCCACCATTGTATTTCTTCCGCCCACTGACGTGTGTAAAGAGGCAGCCGGCAACCGGACATACTGGAAAAAAAAAGTCAAATAGGTCCAAATGACAAAATTTAAACAAAAACCCCTAAAGTCATAACACTTACCGATGGTATCCACTCCGTTACAGTCATTCATTTAAACGTCTGCAATTTCTGAGTTTTGCCAAAGACACCACCGCCAACGAACATAATAGGATTCATACACACCAGACTGCAAATCATGTAAAAACATATTCATGCCATCCTAATAACTTACTATTATCATTTATATCATCATGGGACACTTACTTTTTTGTCAAGGTTTTCTTTGGGAATTCAACACCATGTTTAAACACAATCTTGACAAGTTTGATTTGTATGGGGAGATGTCTAGGCCTCAAACGTTATCTATACAATCTAGCAGAGGAATGTTTGGTTGACCGTTTACGACGATCTCCTGCTTTCCTACTTCTGTAACTGGATAGTAGTCCAGTTAAACTGATGACGGGCCAGAGTAGTTAGGTCATTGTGATGTACCCCAAATCACATCGTCGTGACAGCTTCCTCACTAGGGGCAACATTCCACTTTCTGTTCCATTATAGAACTTGCATTGGGAGGTCACCACATCCTACGTTGTGCAAAATTCAGCATCCTAATGGCCGCAGAGGAGGTCTCTAGTCAACCTGACCTAACTCAGCGCTTTTTTAGTGTGGACCCCACGTGTAAGGATGTTTCCCTGGACACCTCCAGTGTTGTTGGCGAAATCGCATCCACCATTCGTGCCTTCGCTCATACGTATTTGACAAACAATCGCCACTGTATTAAGGGGTCAAATTCTCATACAAAATCCAACATAACAGCGAATCCTCCTGGGTCTTTCCTCAATGTTTGTCATCTCAGGTGTAATTGAACATCACGTAATCAACATTCAATTTGCAGTTGGAACCGAAATCTGACCAGAGCGTTCAAATTACCCTCAGATGCGACACTAACCTCAGATGCGTTCAAAGACCTTTTGTGTACCATCTGATCCTTGATTGATATCTGAAGCATACTGCCTACATTGTCAAAGCTGGTTTCTCAGGAATATGCTCTTTAGCCGGTTCTCATCAGCATGCTCGTTGTGCGGGTTCTCAGAACATGCCAAGGTCAGATTTTACATCACATGAACCCCAACATCACCAGTTGACCCAACAGGAGTACTGTGCTCAATATCTACATTTGACTCACAACCTTGAGCGCATTTCTCGGCCCTCTTACGACTTAGCAATGCGCCTCAAATTCGGTTGCCCGGCTTGGACTGGACGTTTCTTCGGGCCCTTATTTTTTTTTTTTTTTTTTGAAGGGTTCTGCATGGGCCTCAATCTTCACAGACCGCATATCGTCAGGATCGTCTCGCCTTCCAAGTGAGATTCTCCCCATATGCAAACATTCATAACTGCCAAGGGAAAACAGGTAAAACAGAGCTGTCACCACCTAACATAAGAAACAATAATGGAATGATTTGATACTAATTAAAATTCATAGTACAACACCCCGAGCTTTGCCGAAGTCACCGTCTTATACCATTCTATCTTCCGTTTCTGCACTCCTCAATCTCCTCCTTTCCCCAAATACAAATTCTTGGGTAACAGACCCATCTAGTATGAGACGATTAAGTCGATCTAAATTAGAAGAATCTGTCTCAAAGAAAAAGTAGAGCAATTACATCATACGGTCATTACATCTGTACACAATCTAAATTTCATAATCATAAAAAAAAAACTCACAAGCTAGAAATCGGTACATTCCACCACAGTGCCATCGCTACTCCATCCCGGTAAACTATCTTGCGAAACTGCAAGCACTCCCAAACAGTTCTCAAGGGCAAAACTGCCCATCATATGAAGAGCATTCCCATAAACGGTGATCAGCATTAATCAGAAAGCAACCGCTGGAAGAAAGGGTCGGAATAGAATATCACATAACACAATTGCCAAGAGCTTCTTTTGAAGTCAGCCTCCTGCACTTCAGGTTTCTCCACCACCTTGAACAGTCCATCTCTTGGAATATATGTGGTCTTCGACTCCTTTCCCAAAGAACCCCGAATAATTTACACACAACTTATCAACACTGCCTGCAATGGTGTCATTATTCCAGGATCACGAGGTACTCTGAGTGAACCACCAGGATGCCAAAAATTACCATCTCACTTGTCTGGAATTTGGGGATCTCTATTTTCTTCAGAGAACAACAATTGACTTCCTATTAGGTCCACCTTTGTCATCAACCAGTAACAAAGTGAGGCAAACGCTTGCCAGCAATGGGATAACAAGATGCAAATCCCATTTCTTTACCCCACGCCGCTTAGTGGAATCAAATCCGACACCATCTGCCCAAAATTTTCAACCCCTGCCAGTTCACAATCTGGCTGACGTGCCCGTCCGACACCGGTGGCAATTACCCTTACCATCTCGCTTCACTATGCCACCTATGGATTCCTCATCCCCCTGCAATTAAAAAATCCACAAACATTTAATGACCAAACTACTAACTAGAAATTCAGATGTGAAGAAGAACTAGCCTCATAATCTTAAATGTAGAACATTACTAGACACTGCAGTGTAACTCCCATCTTGCTGCTCGCCTTGAAAATTTCCATTCTGCATTCTGTATGAAACATACTAGGGGTTAACCAAAAATATAGAAATAAAGTTTGCAATGGGTACAAATAATCAAGAACACTCAATTAGGTCAACCTTCGCCTCTTGATTACTAGACTTTCGTGACCTCCATCCTTGAGCATCATCAAACTTTCCACGCGAGAATATTGCCCTTCTGTAGATTATGAAACAGAATGTTAGCAACCTAATTATAAAACTATTTCACTACAAATGGTAAAATGATCAAGGGTAAAAGATGTGATCCACTAACTCCCCCAATTCGACCGTTCGCCCAGCTTCTCCTTTGCTTCTAACATAGATATTCCAGGACAAGTAGCTACCTGTGTCCATTCAAAATAAACTGTGAGCGAATAGTAATCATTTTAGCCAAAGACTTTAAGAACCTAACAATCGATTTGAATGAATATAAAAAACTATGAGGATGCCATTCTGATCTCAGCATACCCAGCACAGGCCCCAAGTTTCAGACTTCAGGCCAAACAAAATCATCGAATCGAAACAGGAATTCAATTGATCAAAAAAGGGTGTAAAGGAAAATCAAGCAACTAAATCAACAATGGAAAACATCCAATCATCTTAATCCACAACCAAGAACAGCATGAATTCAGCGCAATAACAGTAGTAAAGTTAGATTGTATATTGCCATTGCAGCTAGTAAAGTGGGAAATCTGTATTATTGTGCTCTTGGGAAACTCTCCTTATCACTGGAAGAGTAAAAAAGCAGCACTGTCTCTAAAATCCTCTGCAGAAGCAGAATATAGGCTATGAGTACAGCAGTGCTTCAGAGGTCCACTTGAAGAATTCGGATAGTATCTCAAGCCAGTCACTCTTCACTGTGTGACAATCAGAGTGCTTCATATTGCAAGAAGTCCTGTGTTCACGAGAAACAAAACACATTGAATTGTGCCCTTTACGAGAAAAGGTTATGAGGTCTTATTCAGCTCACTTATTTGCCTACTATAAGTCAATTGCTTGAGTTTTTACCAAGGTGCTTCCTTCAGCAAATTCAAGAATTGACCGCAAGCTAGCATGATTTCTTCCCTGCCCTACCATGAGGGGTATTGAGGATGCCCTTATGATTCAGGCATAAGCCCAGCACAGGCCCAAGTTATTTCCTAACTACTTTCTACTCCATTTTATCAGTTAGTTAGTTGCTTAGCTGTATTTTTTTGATCAGTTAGCTGGTCGCTTTCCTAAGTAGTGTGGTATACTCCTATAAATAGGAGATCTCTCTTCTGTATTCATCGTGAAAAACATCTCATATAAGGGTGCAGTCACTTACTTCTATTATAGCTTTCCTCAAATTCTTACTTTGCAAAGTTGTTATGACAAGTTACAACTCAATAAAATTGTAACAAAAACAAAGCGTTGACTATAAATCAATTTTATTAGATTGCTTGAAATGTGAATGAAAATATCATGGCATTTTTATAGTGCAACAGAAGGAATTGATAACATCGAGAATATCACTTTGGGAAATTCTGAGGTAAAAAACGGAACAAGATATAGAGAAAGTTTTTTACAAGTGTACAACTCGTTTTTATATGGATTGATGCTTTTATATCCTATTACTGGCGGCTTATTTTTTAAACAGGATATATATACATATGGCTCGCAGCCCCTTTAACTAAACACAGGAAGCTCTTACTTGTCACCGTGATTTATATAGCCATTTTAACCAGTTGCTGATTATTTTGTTTTATTCCATAACATTTGATGCTTGAATTCATTATGTTTCAGTGATACTACATTTTTCCTACAAATTCATAATTAAAGTGTTTTTTTTTCCTTTGAGATATTAAGGGCCTCAATAATGAATGGAACAGGGCCTCCAAAATCCTAAGCCCCGGCCCTGATATACCCTAAAAAATCCTAATCAACAAATAGTATTTAGCCATTTATTTTAGGAAAATTAAAATGTAAGTTAACAATTAACATCAAATTAACCGGCAAAAAATCAATTTATACAGATTTTTGAATAAACAGAGCCAGGGGATATTACCTATATTGATGTCCTTGCCACCGTCAGTGACTGGTGGCCGTCGTATGGCAGAGTCGTGAGGATGGCGTGCGTCAGGCGGCGTCGAAGCTCCGTCGCAAGCAGTTGAAAGCAAGGATTCTTTGATGGTGGAATTTTTTATGACGAGCTTGTGATTGGTGAATTGAGAAGTGAGCCGTCGTGTGAGTGAATGATAATAGGGTGACAGACCTTGAAGAGAGAGGAGAGAGGAGAGAGAAGAGAGAGAGAAAAAAAAAACAAAACGGGGCTAGTAATTGTAATTGAAATGGAGGAGGAATGAGGAACATTTCAAGTGTCACGACCGAAACTGAAACTGAAACTGAACAGTAGGAGGAGAGGGGAGCAATGAAGAAGAGAGATGAGACAGTGTTTTTCTTCTGAAATAACTTAAATTTTGCTTTTCAAATTTTGACACAAAATGGTTTTCTTGGGAAGCAAAAAACTAATTTTCTTTTGTGGTTTTTCAATTTTGATTTTATCTGACTAGCTATGTGCCTTGTTCGTCTAATTATTTCAAGTTACTGTAATAAAAATAAATTTTTTATTATTAAGAAATTATTTTATCAGAAGGTATTTATCATTCAGATGCACAATAAATTTATTTGCATCAAACATATATTACCCTTTTATTAGTGAGTACTCATTTTCACTTTACATCATATAGTGATAAATAAATAAGGGTTACTTAATTGATAAAAAGATAACTATTATTAACCAAAATGATCACTATAATTCTGATGTACAGTAAAATTTATTGTGATCCGATTTATCTAATACTTTGTCTTATTTTATTATTTTTAATTTATAATTATTATTATTATTAATATTTATTACTTTTCCTTTTTATGATGACTCACTTTGGTTTTGCTTGTAAATAAAAATGGGATATATGATAATATTTTGGTCTTTCATGTCTTGAAAGGGAAAAAATCAAGTGGACAATTATTTCCAATTTCTTAAAATAAAATTGGTCATCTAATAAAAAACGGAGTGTAAATTATTATATTTATTATTATTAGATAAAAAATTGAAAGTGAATCTAGTTCCAGATAATGATTATTATTAATCATGTTGTGTTTTGTATATCGACTAATCTTTGCTTTTGAAATTTATAAAAAAATCAAAAGGCCGATGTGTTGTTGTTCATGTTCCAAAACTATTTGTTCATTAATAAGCTCAAGAGTCGCATAAGAGGTCTCGTTTATTATTTCTTGATATTTTTATCCGGACGTAACAATTATTAAATTCAGAGTACTTTTTATTTTAGGTCTCATAGAGTTGTCTATAGCATACTCCGTATCAGGTTTCCCRTATATCATGTCAGATTTTGCTTTATCATATCAAGGTCTGCACTTACCTTATCAAGTTTTGATTTGTCATATAAATACTTTTTTTATCAACTACTCCGTATCAACAACAAAATAGCATTTTCTTTCAACATTAAGAAAATGCACATTAAAATAATAAACAACACAAGTCTACATTTTTTTTTTTACGTAAAGGGGGAATAATATATTAATCAAATCTTAGTTCTGAAGTAACCCAAAAATGGAACCAAGATTGCCCTACACAGTCATACATGGATCATACAAGAAAATATGATGCATCATAAACTAGCCAAAGAAAGCAAATAAACAAAGTGTGGAGTACAACAAGGAAGTAGAATAAACTACCATGATTACTAAACACCCATGATGTCTCTACATATCAACACTAATATTTTCAAACACAAACGTTTTCATCACACAAACGTCTTGACCCAGGCACGATTGTCCAACTCTATTGCATGCATACATCTCAATCTAACTTTCTCCAACATTTTTGTTGTCAGCACTTGTTTGATCACTTGGGGCACCCTGTAGTAAATTTAAAATGAATTACAAAATCTATCATCACGGAATAAAAGTTAATTAATTTGTTAATTATTAATTAAGCATAAAATTAAACTACCTTCAATACACCACACATAGAGCCTGGTCTGTTCATCGTTTCCACAAACTCGACATTTGTAATGTCCCACAACATCACCAACCCACCATCGCGGCCCACAGGTTCTGCATACAAATGCTTGAAAGGAATGTTCACCAAGTCAATGGTCATCTTAATGATCTTTTTTGATATCCTTGCCTCGGAAACAAATATAAAGTGTGGGCGGTGGTGCTCAATCAGGTGCCTGAGATTGACCCTGAAACTTGGACGGGACATTCCTCTACAATTCCATGCGACAAATCGAAAGCCACCGCTGTATATGGGTGTTGTTTTGTTTTTTTCTTGACTCATTTGGATATCTACCACACCGAGATTCCTTTCAGCGTCCCATCTTTGACATGCACTGAATATAAAGGGGGTCCAAATGGTCTCACTATGACCAATGAACAAACCATCTGTGAAAGTGCCCGTTTCAAGATTTAGCGGCCTGTCCAAATTGTAACAAGTTCCGTTTACAGGAAGTTGTGGAGTTGGATCCACCAAACAAAGTAGCTCGTCCATGACTATATGCTTTACTTCCCCCGATGTTGAATTGAGTACCTCCTCCCACCACTCWGCCATCCTTGGACACATCCCTTTGAGGTCACTCAAAGTCGGGAGATGTGCAGGTATCATCCTAAGAATGAATTTTGGGGCCATCCATAGGTATTCGTACATGCCGGTTGTATGATCAGGCCTCTTTATGAAATGTCTTATGGTATCATCGTCCACTTCAACCCATGTTCCATCCCTTCCCTTGACGAAATAAACATAATCATCTACTCGAAATTCTGGAAAACTAATTATTGGTTTCTCCATTAGAGACAGTTTCCTTATTGGGAGCACACCACTTTTCACATAAACATGAGTAGGTGGTGGAATTGGTGGTTTCTGATATGGTGTTGCCCTATTATTAGTTGAGTCTTCCATTGTTTTTGTAGTATGTTTTTGCAAATGAATTCTGAAATGTAGCAAGTTGAAATGCTTAATTAAAGTCAGTCAGTATGTTTTTACAAATTTGAAATGCCTAAAGTGAGTAAGTATCTCTTTGGAAATCAATTGTAAAATGAAATAACTTGGACCCTAAATATCTTATTCTCTAATAAGATACCCACATTAAACAAACCCAACAGCAGTACACTAAGTTCGTCACTAACATTGGTATTCTTTACATTTTTTTAAAAAAATAAATGAACATTGATATAGTCAAAAGTTCATTTTGCCATTTTGGGCAAATACACAATTCATTGTAAATTTGTAATGGTCCCAGCAGATATATTTAGTAATGAGAATAAATTACATAAGCAGTGCCCTAATATTTCGTTGTCAGTACTTTCAACAAAAAATGGTCCAATTCCATTCCAGTAATAGAAAAACAATTCGTGCAATCTAAAGCTAAAATAATTAAAGGACAACACAAAGCCAAAATGGTCCCAATGTACACATAAATTCCCGACAACAGAAAGATCAATTTGGTCCCAGTGAAACCCTAATTCATTTATGGTTTGTTTATCTATAAAGAAATCCATTTGATAATCTAGAAGTGGATTAAACTGAAATTCGACTTCATCCAAAGCCACAGTACCGATTTATTATGTAAAAATAATAATTTCAAATTCCATATGCAAGGACAATAATATCCAATTTTTGTGTTTGTTTTTTTTCCTATTTGCCATATTTTTCTTTCTTTTTTCCCACTGATTTCCTACTTCTTAGCAATTGTTACCCACTCGTCACAAAATTGAGAACGGAAATTCAGATCTTGAAATGCTTCATTTGAAATTAAATGACTCCATCGAAACACTAACTTATAGTAATCTATTAAGCCAAATTTGTTTAGTCTTAACTATTTAACACAAATTAAAGTTGGATTTAATAAACAAACTGAACAATTCAATGAACACTATCTAAACAACATCATACAAGAACCGCATCATAACAGATCCATAAATCAAAAAATTAAAATTGCATCAGAAACAGATGAAGCCAAAAACTTACAGGAACAGGTCTGCCTATCTCCTTCCTTCCGAGGTTCCGTAGGGAGCTTTAGCTTCAATATGCGGTGGAGAAGTTGTAGGAAACCTTGATTTCGTTGAAAATGGTAAAATACAAGGGAGAGTGAGTGAGTGAGTGAGTGAGGTGAGTGAGGGAAAGTGAGGTGAGGTGAGGCGAGTGACTTAAATGCTGCGTTGTGCTGTGTGCTAAGCGTGCTTAGCAAGTTGTGACTTGTGTGTTTTATTTTTTTTTTAAATAAAAAAATCTAATGGTTGTCATATTAAATACTTCCTCCGTTTTTTAGACGTTTCATTGTCTAAATTTTGGAAATCGATGCAAAATTTGATAAATTGATGAGTTGTATTAATGGTATTTTAATAACGTAAGTGGGGTCCAATAAGGGAGAAAAAATGGTCAAAGTAAGTGTATTGATGAATATTTTAATGAAGTAAGTGAGAAAAGTTATGTGGTCCCCACAAAAAAGAGTGATTGAAAAGAGATTAATGAATATTTTAAGTGTGGACCCCAATCCAAAAAAGGAAAAAAATAAGAATGGGGCATCTATTGGGAAATTGCCGTTTTAGTCAAAATGAATGTGTTTTCCTGTTCATTTATATGGTCCTATTCATTTATATGGTCCTGTTCATCTAAAAAGGTAAAAAAATAAGAATGGGACGTCTAAAAAAACGGAGGAAGTACAATGAACAGGACCATATAAATGAAAAGAAACAAAATGAAGTAATTGTACAAAAATCAACTCATATAGTTCTTTGGAACTCTAGGAGATCCAAAACGGTTGAATAGACATTACAATAAAAATATTTAATTATTAAAACCATATGCCTTGATTTTAAAAATCTCTTATATTTTATTCTAGTAAAAGGAGTGTGAAATAAAGTAAAGTTTTAAGTAAAAACTACGGAGTAGTAAACATAAATGAAATGTAGTGGGGTCGATTTTGAATGCAAATAACAACTTCTAGAATGAAACGGAAGTTCAAACATTTGATAAAGAACACGTTTGAACACGGAGGGTGGGGATTTTCAATATATCATTTCATGTTTGCTTATCAACACCGTGTTCTAGATATTATAAGGCAAATGACTAGTTTATATAAATGGATTTATATGACAAACACATAGGATATGTTAAATTGTAAACGGGAAATGTTGAAGACAGACCTCTTTTGAAACCTTTAAAAAAAACTCTTAATTTAATAGTTACGGTCCCGAAAACACATTAACAAATAATAAACAAAGACCTCCATAAGCTTAAAGATATTTGGACAAGAACAACAAAGCCTTAGTCTGTTTTTGATTTTATAAATGGATTTATATGACAAACAAAAACTTGATCTGTACATGCAAATCTTGATAAATAAACAAAAATATAGGATATGATAAAATGTAAACAGGAAATGTTGAAGAAAGACTCTTTTGAAACCTTTTTAAAAAAAACTCTTAATTTAATAGTTACGTTCCGGAAAATACATCAACAAATAAACAAAGACCTCTTGTACGACTGTGTAATCATGAGCTTAAAAGACTTTTGGACATGAACAACAGAGCCTTGGTCATTTTTTGATTTTAGGTTACTTTTAAAACGGAATAGAATAGTTGTTAATTGTTATAGTAGGAATTACATGAGCAATACACAACTTGATTTTAAAAATGTTGTAGTTGAAAGCTAAAAACGACAATAAGTAAAGGATAAAGCTCGTAAACATAAATTATTAAATGTAAAGGGTCGATTTTTTGTGCAAAGTGGAACTTCAACAAAGGAAGCGGAAGTTAAAACGTTTTATAAAGGACACGTTTCAACAGGGGAGGTGTGGGGTTTTCAATATCTCATTTCATGTTTTCCTATTAACACCATGTTCTAGATTTCATAACGCAAATGACTAGTTTATGTCTTGGACTTATATGACAAATACTTAACTTGATCGGTCACAGGCAGATCTAGACACATAAAAACACCCTTGGATTAGATAAATAGTAAACAAGATATGCTGAAGACAGACTCCTTTGAAACCTTTTAAAAAACTCTTAATTTAATAGTTATGTTTCGGAAAATACATTAACAAATAATCCAAATCATTATAAGCATTCTAGATCTACATTTCAATAATATAATCCATTTATTTATGCATATACTAGTATTTGGTGCACGCGATGCGTGCTTTGCATTATTTTTAGAAAAACGTTTTTACGTTATGGGAGAAATCACGTTTATATAACATAGTTTGTAAACTACTGTTCAAACACGCAAAAAAAAGGAAGCAAAAGTTGACAATTGTAAATTAGGAAGGAGTTAAATCATTTTAAATAATTATTTTTTTAAGTAAAGGGAATAATAGTCTATTCCAAAGGGGACATCATTGCTCCTCCCTTGGCTTATATAATAGACTAGCACTATAAGCACGTGATGCATGCGATCAATTTAAAAACTTATATTAAACTAATTTATAATGAGAAAATAAAACTTATGCAGTTTGTTGGACATAATTCCAAATTAACAATCAATAAAGGAGAGTTATTATGATTTCAAATTTTTGATGTAATTTTCTTTTTATTGAATTTCTAGACAAAGAGTTTAAATCATATGGTGTGGTTTACCCTCACTACTTGACGGTAATGCTAACAGATTTGAATAAAATATGTTAAGTGGTGGTGTTTCGTAAGAAAAATAGCTTTAAAATAATAAAGATAATTTTCTTTAAAGAAAACTTACAAAATGATTATTTTATCAAATAAAAGGTACTTATAATAAGGTGGTTTCTAGCAATTGTTTCATAGTGTTGAATGATTAACTGCCTAAGACTTCAAAAGCAAGTTTTTTTTTTGTTACCTTTAATTTTCTCCATAATCAAGATTCACGAGCATGCATGACAACATCTACCTACCTAATCCCTACCCGAAAAATAGAAGACAAACCCTGAAACCCTACCCTAAGAAAACCTTGATCCACAATAATATCTAATAACCTAATAATAATATAGTATATAATGTCAGAAATTAATAATGTACTCCCTCAGTCTTTTTTTAATTGCTACATTTTGACTTTTGATACTATTCATTTGACTTGCTTTAATTTTATACACTTACATTGAAACATAGCTATGTGTGATCTTGTTTGATTCGTCTCGATGTGTACTTTTCGAAAATATAATTTTATAATTTTTTAACATTTACAACTCAAGATTGAAGTCGTGACTCGAAAACTGTGAAAAAGCAAATGTAACAAATAAAAAGAGACGGTGGGAGTAATTAACTAAGCCCAAATATAGGTCTTCTTCTTTTTTCATTCTTTTTTTTATGAGTTGTCAATGTTAAGTTAGACTTTTGTGTTGGGTGAATAGCCTGTAGCTACACTCAAGCAGGGGAATTGGGAAAACGTGGTTGGGTAGTTTTATGAATATATATATTTTTAAAGAAATTAATAATAATAATAATAATAATAATAATAAT
>SNQN01010931.1:4220-20448 GCA_008642245.1 Bassia scoparia | reverse complement strand
CCCTAAAAGCCCCAAATCAATTTCCCTAAAAGCCCCAAATCAATTTCCCTAAAAATCCCAAATTGAAAACCCTAAAAACCTAAATTGAATGGCTCAAATGAATGGTGGTGGTGGTGGCTCGTCGCGCAAGGGAGTGGTTCGACTAGTGGGTGGTTCGCGCAAGGGGGTGGTTCGTGCAAGGGGGTGGTTCGCGCAAGGGGGTGGTCAGGTGGCGGCGAGTGAGGGTGGTCAGGTGGCGGCGAGTGGAGGTGGTTGACTAGTTGTGGTGTTGTATGAATGGGTGCAAGTGGTGGTGATTGTATGAATGGGGACCACACCCACTCTCCTAATTATCATTAATCACTTACCCTTATACACTAATATTTGCACTATTTATTTTCCTTCTAGGAGTCCGTGTCACCCTAAAAGTTGCGTTTTTTCCGATACGGAGGAAGTACAAATAAATGGGAATAGCTGAGAAGCTCAACAATACTATTTCACAGTACAAAACAAACAAGGAATTCACAAACATCATACTTCCTTCGTTTTTTTAGATGCCCCAATCAACAAAACACACTTGTTGATACACAACTTTGACCGTAAATAACTATAATTATGATTAATGAAAATTATAAAAAACTAGATATTAATATATTATTTAACAAGACAAATCTAACGAGATTTGATTATATTTTTCATTACGTGTAAAATACGAAACTTGATCAAAGTGCTTCCTGTGAATAGTGAAAAAGTTTGAGGCAACTAAAAAACGGAGGAAGTATAAAAAACAGGAACAAATTACAGGTTCTAGTCAACAAAGACTAATGGAAGGTAAACAACAAATAAATAAGATACCATGTGCACGTTAATACAAGTTAGGCTATATAACAAATATGTCACTACACTTGCTGATACACAATTTTGACAGTTAATAACTATAATTATGATTAATGAAAATTATAAAAACTAGATATTAATATTATTTAACGAGATGAATCTAACAAGATTCCATATGACTATATTTTTCATTAGTGTAAARCGCAAAACTTGATTAAAGTGCTTCGTCTATGAATAGTAGAATTGTCAAAGTGGTACAACAAAAAAACGGAGGAAGTCTAAAAACTCCATTATGTATTATGTGTGTGGGTAATCTTCTCCCGAATAGGCAAACGAACACAAACAAGCTACTTGTAGTTCAGAGTTGCTGCTTAATTGATGAAGTTTGAGAGAATAACGACACAATCACAAACAACAAATCATACTTACTCCTATTTGTTACACTGATCTCATCTTCTTTCTTCAACTGCACATGAATCAAGAACAACGCCCCTTCTTCTAGAAGCTTCCTCCCACTTCCCACCACCCAAAGGTGCACTCTTTTCTTCTCAATTTAGACCCCTTTCAATTTTGAATTCAACTAACAAGTTATCATTTTTTGGATTTGGAAAATGCAGGAGTGAAATTGTCGTAGTACAGCAGGTTCAGAACAGATGCAACCTGCTACAAATAACGTGTTCAGAGTTGGATATTGGCTGCTTTGAGATCCCTTCAAAGAAATCATGATTGGTTTGATGACTGCTTCCATAATAAGTTTCTGATAATGGTCAAAATTGCTACTCTAATGTGGAATGTTGTCTCAGCTTGGAACCCTTTGCTGATTCTTTGCTACTGTTCTGATCCATTCAACTTCTTCAGGTCTTTTGTCTCATCTTTATCAGTTTTTCAAAGTTTTGTTTGAATTTGTGAATTTTATTTTTAATTTTTAGCATTTTGGATTTTTAAGTTGGAATTGCGTTCAAGTTTCAATTTTTTTCATGGGTGTTTTGTTAAATTAAGTTATGATTAGTAATCTGGTTGAATAATTGTAAGAGTGTCATGTTTAGAGAGTTCATTTCATGACTTATGATTGTCCTAATCTTCTTTTGAAATGGTCATGCCGTTAGGAGTGTATGATTATGGAATTGGAATGGTGGTGATGTTGTATCGTTCTTTTTTTTCTGCTTCGGATGTCATTTGTGATTTTGATTTGAACCTTTTTGGTGTTATAGTCAAGTGGAATATTTTTTTATCATTTTCTTTTGCTCAAGTTGATGAAGAACTGGACGCAAGTTTCGTTTATTGTTTATGGATTTGACAACATGTTTACCGACGTCTTCTTGTTAGTACGTTCTACCACTGCCTGGATGTCTCATGTTATGGCATCAAGTTCATGTAATCATGTTGCTAAACGAGCGACGCCTCATAACTTTTATGCTTAACTTGAAATTTGTTCCCATTGGAATCTTTATTGTTACAATTGGTAGGCATGGATAGTTTGTTACTTTAGATTGATATGTTCACCACTCTTTATGCGGAACTTTGTAGTCTAGGTTATATACAGGCTGATTCTCTGCTTAGCTGCGAATTCATTGGCAGATTGTATCTTTGGTGATGTAGAAGAATAGAATGAAATCACAAAATGTTTGTTACTGATAACTTTAGTGTTTACTAGCTTGTCTGATTGTATATTTGTCCTGTTTTTTTTTGCTGTGTTGCCGATGATGACTGTGGCGGATCGATTATCAGGTCACTTGTGCAGATAATTGTGAAGTAGTAAATTGAAGTATGTTATAATCAATGGTGGATTAACATAATGTTCTCTATTATACATGTAAATCATGTTGCACACTTCTCTTGATTTAGTAATCCGTTTATGCTACATTATGAGTGTTGAGGAGGAAGATAAAGTTTCAACTTTTTTGTGGCCTTTGAAACTATTTTTTGCAGTCATAATCTATAAGTCATAACAATATAACATATACAAAACTATTGTGTGCAACCGCCTTACAATAATTTATTGTAAAACGCAGTCTTTGATATATATGAATTGTAAGTTATGGTTTTAATGCTTAGTTATCTTTTTAACTGATCACTTTAATACATACAAAGTGTAACTTCAAATAAAATTTACATAACTTTTGACTATATAAGTGTAACTTGGAATTCTATTAGCATAATTTAAAGCTAGAAAAAGGTAACTTTAATTTTCTTTCTCACATTTGCAATTATTATTTGCAGTAAATGATAGTCACTTTAGCAAGTACAAAAAAGATCAGTTTTTATTTTTTTTTTTTGCTAATGTGCATGGTTTTCAAATAAATTAATGTAAAACCATTTTTCCATTATACTTTGTCTAACATAATACTATATTTTATTTTTTTGATTTTGTTTTTGCTATTGTCCTCTGTAATTCTAATTTTAATATTTACTATGCTAGTTATGTTATGAGCAAAATATATGCTACTTTTTACAGGATTTGTTGTGGTAAAGCATCCCTTTTCTTTTTTACTTGAAATTTTGACCTGGGGGATAAGACTGTAAGATCGTAGACTCATAGTCCACTGTGTCAGTTTTATGGGTTGGGTCACTGTGTGACTGTCTGTATAGAGATGGTGAATGTGTTTTTTTTCTTTTTTACATTTTTTGTGAAGTTACTACAAATGGATACAGGGAAGTACATGGCTTACAATCTGTTTTGTTAGATTTCTTACTAATTTGAGTCAATCATAGGTATTAAAATCAGCTTTTTGTGGAAGCATGTTCTATGCTCGTCGTTGTGTCCAAGATCCAATATGAGTAGTTTTTTTGTCAGTTTTTCCCTTTTTTTTCTTCAACAGGTCAAGATGATTTTATTTGAACTATGTAGCACTTATATAACAATATACATCTTATTTTAGTAATTTCATTTGAAGAATTGTGCTGGCTGTGGGATGACACTAAGTTTGATTCATTTTATGAACAGCTGATTGAGGATTTTGTGAGGGAGGAGGGTTTCATTTGATATGGTCGTCCAGACTGAGGTTTTTGCTGGGAAGAGACACTCGGCCAGCGGCGAATTCTCTCTTGATGCTGCAAACCGTGAGACTTTTATTTCAGTGAGCATTCTGTTGTTAATTGAGCTATCCGGTAGTTATTAGTGCCTGAGTGTTGTGTTTGTGGTTGACTGTGTATTCGTTTGAAGGGTATCAGCTCAATAATTGGGGCAATCTCCCATGATATGGGAATTCTAACCACCCCGCAATTGCATTGGATGGTCCGTGCTAGGAACATGGGCCTAAAATCAACTGAGCATGATTACTTTCAGCAACTCTCRAATTCATATAGGTTGGTGCATACTCTAAGGAAATATGGTTTGTATGATATTTCTTTCTTTCCAATTTGATCAATAATGCCAAGTTGCYAACCAGTTACTTCTCGAATCCCACAAGGCCACAATTAATACCTTTGCTTTAACTGTTTTAGATGCTTGATGGAATTAATCCCGGATGGAAACCAAGCAGGCTATTACAATGATAAATTAGTCGTTGATGGGGCTAATGGTGTTGGAGGTGACAAACTCGAAATTTTGAGAGACTTGTGTGGTGGTCTATTAATAGAAGTGAGAAATTCCAGCAAAGGAGGAGGCATTCTGAATGAAGGAGTTGGAGCTGATTTTGTACAGAAAGAAAAGGTTTTGCCTTCCGGATTTGGGCCTAGTGATATTGGTCTGAGGTTAGTTGATTCCTTTCTCATTTTGGTTGTGATCTGGTCTTTAATGATGTTTTTGCTCGATCAAGCCATTATTCCTTTTGCAAAGCCTTCTTTAACTACGTGACAATTAAGCATGTGCCTTTTTGTCAAGTGTTGATTGCTGAATTCTGATCTTGTATGTCATAGCAACCTCCAAATACATACTTCCTCCGTTTTTTTATTAGATGCCCCATTGTGGAAATTTTGGAAATTGAGGCAAAATTTGGTGAATTGATGAGGTGTATTGATGGGTATTTTAATAATGTAAGTGGGGTCCAAAAAAGAGAGAAAATGGGTTAAAGTAAGTGTATTGATTAAATATTTTAATGAAGTAGAGAGGGAAAAGTGTATTGGTCCCACAAGAGATAATTGAAGAGGATTAATGAATATTTTACGGTGTGTCTCCCATCCAAAAAAGGAAAAAAGAAGAAAGGGCCATCTTTTTGGGAATTTTCCCAAATAGACATGGGTGAATCTAATAAAAGCGGAGGAAGTATGTAAATACAAATTGACAAATTTCACGTAGATAAAAGGCTAAGCTTTTGCATTATGGAATCTACAGATATTTGTGTTGCACTCAATCTATACTCAATAACCCTATATTTGTTTTTTTTTAAAAAAAGGTTTTGAGCTACTCGCTTTTTATTGGCTTTCTGGTCTATCTTTTCTACGGATAATTAAAACCATGTCTAATGACACGGACTGATGT
Organism: Bassia scoparia; assembly: GCA_008642245.1. Lineage (NCBI taxonomy): Eukaryota > Viridiplantae > Streptophyta > Magnoliopsida > Caryophyllales > Amaranthaceae > Bassia > Bassia scoparia. The sequence continues at coordinate 15,212 of SNQN01010931.1, read as the reverse complement.
GGACTAATTAAATTGTAATAGTAATTCTGAATAATTAGTAAGAAGAAGAAGGAATTGTCATTGATTAATTAAAGAAACTAATACATGGATAAGCATATCTTGAGGATATGAATCTCTAAATAACTTTAGCCATTACTCTACTAGTCCAATGATTACAAATTCCTGAATCTTCTTCTCTCGATCTCAAGTCTACAATAAATCACATGACCTCATACAAAAGTCTACTCTCCAAAATTAGGATACCCATGCTTAGAAAGTAAGGTTGTTTAATTGCCACTTCATTGACTAATGACTTTCCTTGTTTTGGTCTTAAACGTTTTTGGATGCATCTTTATTGGTAACATTGCTTAGTAAGTTGACAAGTTGCTATTGAGGATTCCTTCTTCTTTCGTGTCATAAATTGCAAGGGTCTTTGGTTCGGTAGCTCACATAATTTAACTGGACGCCGTACTTTTCCATCCATCTAAAACTAACCAATTAAACCCTAAAAAAATTAAACTAACACCGCCACAGACACTCCTTTCTTTCCTGGACCCAGCCACAACCACTCCTTCCTTCTCTCTCCTCCTTCTTACTCGTTCTTCCTCAACTCCAGCAACAACCAGCCACGCCGTTCGGTATTCATCAAAAACAACACACGAATTTGGTGTTCACGATCTTGTATACACAATCTTGCTATTTGCAATGAATTTGGACGAGTTGATTGTCGGAGTTTAGACGAATCTTGCAATCGATTCTTGGTTCGATTTAGTTCATTTTTTGTTTTTTTGGGTTTGCTCATAACCCCATTCAATTATGAAAATAGGATTTTCGGTTTTTTTTGTTCATTTTGTTTGGTTCGTTATTATTTCCCCCAATCAATTTATGAAATTATGGATTTAGAATAATCAGTGAGAGGGTTTGATGTTGGTGGTTGTTGGGTGCTGCGTGGTGTGCGGTGTTGGTGGTGCTGCGTGCCACATGGTGTGGCGTTGGTGGTGGTTGGTGCATGGTGCTATGTCGAAGGGGAAGTATGGTTGAAGGTAGTCAATGTAGATTATTAGTTAGTTTAAGAGTTAATAGGATGATTTATCGTGTTAGTCTTTTTTTACGGAAAAAGTAACTGACCTCAAGGTTACCTGATCCGTTCTTGAAACCCATGGGCAAGGGCACCAGAGCTATTAGGCCAAACCTTAGGAAAATCCCCTGTCATTTTGAATTTACCAAAAAGCAAATGCTCAATATTGATTACATCTTTGAAGTTAAGGATTAGGTACTGCCTATGTGTGAAGTAAGGCTAACTGCTGATATAGTCCTAGCATTGCAGGTGTGCAAGTTTTGATGGAGATGCAGATAGGCTTGTTTATTTTCTAGTGCAACCAGACAGCACGAGATTGACCTCGTCGATGGGACAAGATGCTATCTTGTTTGCTATATATTTTCAAGAAAAACTAAATGTTTATTAAGAGAGTGAAACAAAAGGGCAGGTAGTTCTTATCATCCAAGTCTAGGCATAGTGCAAATGCCTATGCAAACGGGCTTCAACTGCTTATCTAAAGAACTTGGGTTAGATGTTGTCTTAACACCCACTGGAGTTGAAATACTTACATGAAAAAGCATCCGAATTTGATATCGTATATATTCGGCAAATGGCCATGGCACTGTTCTATTTTCTGATACTGTTGTATCTTGGTTGTCTCTAAACATAGCGAGCTCTCTCTCTGACAGGTCAGTTGAATTACAATTCTATTTGTCAGTATTTTTGTATAGTATTCTTTAAATTGGAGTTCTAAACAATTTTCCTTCATATCTCAGGCTCAGAAAGTCACAAGGCTGTGTTGAGATTGTTAGCTGTCGGTAAGTTGATCAACCAGGCAGTTTGGGTGATGCATTAAGTGGATTGTTATTGGTGGAAGCAATCCTACTGCATACAGGATGGTATATCCAGCAGTGGAATGACCTTTATGAAGATCTACCTAGCAGACAGCTTAAGGTTCGTTACTGCACTATACCTCCATAGAAGTTATAGAACATTCTTATAAGTGACCACTGGACGTCTGGACCTTGCTTGCTTAGTGTCCTTTTTGTCTTGCTCATTGTCTAGAATCGATTTGTCATTWGTTCTTTCATAAATTACTTTTTTACAATGATGCTTCTCTTGTGGTGGTACTATTTAGTTCTAGCATTGTAGTGTCACCGTACCACGGATAACAATTTTGCTTGTTCTGTTCYGATTCGGAAGTAATATCCACAATCACTTTGGCTTGTAAATTCAATTGTTGGGACTTGGGGTTCTATTGCTGAAATGGTCTAAATTAATTATCGTTACACCATAAGAGAGTGATGTGTTGTATGGAGATGAAACAGATTCATTGCCTTTGAGCTTTTTTTTTTGAAGTTGAATATTGCTGAAATGATGCATAAAGGTTCTGTTCGTTTTGATGGAAAACAATGTCATTGTAAAATGATGTTTCAAGGAAAAATATTTGCAACAGAAAACACTAGCAAAGTTAATTTTCCTTTGTCCGACTCCATGYAAGAAACTAATGGGGAAAAAATTGAGAAAGGATCAATGGAAAAGAAGAGGATGGATGGGTGGGTGGAGACAACATATTAAAAAGAGAGAAGGAAGACGAAAACGTGGCGTCCTTTGCATTCAATAGGAACTTGTCTCACATATTGGAGGGGATATAATTATATTCAATTATTGGATATATGGTTTTTCACCYGTTTACAAATTAAACAAAGGAAAATGAGGGGAAATGGAAAAAATCGTTACTAAGGAAACAATGTGAAGGAAATACAACAATCAAAAGAGTTGAGTTGGGATCATAGTGTTTTTAGGAGGGGTCAAGGTAGACCTAAGATGACTTGGGTGGAGGAATATTTGAAGAGTATAAAGAAATTGGTTTTACATGAGCAAGTGGCTCTTGATGGAAAGGTATGGACTACGGAGGGAGAGGATTTCAGTGGATGACCATTGAAGGTAATATTTTGGCTAACGTAGCCAACCCTAYGTGTGGGATTAAGGCTAATGTTTGTTCAAGGATTGTGTGTGACTCGTCATAGAGAATGCATTCCTGCCTTTACATGATTGTTTTTCCCTCCCAATCATATTGACCCGTTTTACCCTGTGCTCGTGATGTGATCACAGTTTAACTTAAAGACTTCTCATCATAAATCTAGTTTTCAGTTTATTTCGTAGTTTTCTAATAAAAGGTCTTCTTAATCAATTTCTTCTTTTTGGAGTTTTTTAGGGTCAAGGTTGTTGACAGAAAGCTGTTATCATGCAAATGCTGAGACTACAGTTGTGCAGCCTGCTGGCATCCAGAAGCAATTGACGCAGAAACAGGTGAAACTACGATCTCTCTCTCCATTACTCACTCTGGTTGCTGAAGTCAGAATTAATTCTGGACTTATGTGTGTTGTACTGATAGTTGTCTCGTATGCTTGTGCAATGAGCTCTAATTATTCGTTTTTTCGATTTACAGTTTTTCATAAATTACCTCAGCTTTAACTTTGTGACATAATAATTGGCATTCATATTTTTCTTTTGTTTCCATGAGCAGCGGAGTATCATAATGGCCGATGTTTCATACGACATCGGGTAAGAGGATGTAATTCGAGTGTATGCAAAGCCGACACCCAAGAAGAGGCAGATAGTTTAGCCAATGCTGTAGCAAAGATAGTAGATCAGGTTCTTGAGCAGGCAACACTCAATGATTGGTTGATTGATATAGAGGCCCACTTTAACCTCTGCTTGTTATTGTTTCCAAAGCAGTTGTGACATTTTTTTTTTATCTCAGCTATTCGCTCTCTTTTTGAAATGAGTGTTAGATTGTATGTACAATAGAACAACAGAACATCATTTGCAGGTGTTGGCTCACAGTATAGTACACTGTTACTTACATTATATAAACAAAGATTTGTGATAAATGAGCAATTGGTCTTCACAACAGCATCTTGTTGTTGCTGGTTTTGTGTAGACCATTTGAAACGAACACTGATTTCGCAGTAGTTGTAGAGTAATTTTTTTCACCGGGACAGCTAAGCTAAGTCGCCTTCAATATGGAGAATCAAAGACGTCAACAGCCAGCACAAAAAATTCTTTACTACGATTTACTCCGTATTTATCGTACGAAGTATTATGTTTTTCAATTTCAATGGGGCTCCGATAGTTAATAGGGCTAGCAATCCTTGATCACCTTGTCACGACATGAACCTAACTTGAAGTTGGTAGAAATCAAAGCTACAGATAACAATTGTCATGTTATGCATCTAACCTAAGTTTCGTATCACTGTTGGACAAACAAATTGAACACAATTGAAATAGACACGAAATAAACACAAAGACGACCATATAATCAATAACAGGAGGACAATTAATTATTGGCAATTTGTGAACGACTGTTCTCATTATTTTCCGAAATTAGAAAATGCAGCTTACAGTAACAAGTCTTGCTAATACACCATGAAAATGAAAATCAAATCAAAGGAATTTCAGAAACAAACCTAGCAATTGAAATTGAAATAGAAAGGAGAACTCAAAAGACAACACGGAATTGAGGAGCATTGGAGTCATCAGCAGGAGGATCTCCCAACGACAAGGCTCAAGTTGTTCGGAAACGGGGCAGTAGCCGGCAAGAGTGACCTTATCAGCGGAAGTGGCGACTGACCGAATTCGAAAACGGTAACTTCTTCTTGGGAAACGCTGCACCTCAACTGCGCCGTTCATGCCCGGTGCTGTTTCGCCTGCCTTTGTTGACGACGACGACGATGATGATGATGTGATGACGCATTTTTGCTGTCGTCGTCCTTGCTCTTCTTCTTTCTCCACCATAGTAACCCCATTTTTTTGTTGATAATGAAATGAAGTGAAATGCGGTGTCCAAACTTTGAGTAGAGGATGCTGCAATTCTTCCGAGGGCTTTTATCTTTATTATCTACTTCTATATGTATAGGCGTATAGCCTCTTGACTCTTGAGTCTTTATAAGGAGGGTTAGCCTAACTTGTCCGTAAAATTGCTTATTTTTCATAGAAAAAATTTGTAATAATCACCTTATAAAAAACTCGATTTTGATATAACTACTTTAATTAGCTTATAAAAAAGTTTTTAAAATAACTTTATACTCCATATTGTATTAATATTTCTTATCTAATCGTATTTAGAAAAAGCAAAATCTATTAGAAACCAATAACTATAATCTATGTTACTATTAATCGACAGCTTATATACGAAGTATAAAAGTTAAATTTATAAGAACAAGAAAAGAAATGCACACGTTATATAAACGCCCAAATTTCGTCAAATAATTTTTTATGATAACCTTTTTAAGTAAGGATAACATTAAAAATTTTAAAAAAAAATACCTAATAAAAAAAACAATAAAATAAAAAAAATGGAGTATCTAACAACTTAATAACTTGGATTTTAGACCTTTTTTATTTTATTGTTTTTATTGAGGCATTTTAATATTTAAAATATTTAATGTTATCTTGAGGCAAAGGTTATCACAAAAAATATTTGCTTTATAATATAACATGAATAAAAAAACAGAAGACATAAGTCACATAACAACTAATCTATAAGATAATTTTTTTAAACCATGTATCACATGAGAACTAATCTAGTTKAATAAAAAAAATTAAACGACCTAATTTTTACACTTGTGTATGTTGGAAAATCRACACTAGATAAATAAGATTTTGTTTCCTCTCACAAAWTGGACATTTTAAAAGTTTTTTWGTGGAATTCTTTTCAATAGAATGCTTCAAGCCTTCAATCAATGAATCAATATTCAATTATGAACTTCACATTCTCCATATTTCATGTGTATTTCTCTCAAACAAATATCACAAGTTCATAACGTTGTTGTTAATTCCATTGTTTGTTTAGCATTGAACACATGAATTACTAATGCGCTCCTTATACATTTCTTTTGATAGCAACACTAATTTCCCACGAGATTAACACTTGCCAATTGCTACAGAGTACAGACAGCCTCTGCTTCCCCTTSCCTCCACCTTAATGTTGATTATGGCGACAAATAATGTTATGTACTTCAAATTTACAAMTCAAAATTTACATACACAAGGGGAACAAGTRTATCCCATCATATATGCTTGCTTTCAAAGAGAAGAAAACTTGACTCCTGCTCCGAAAACAAGACCAATGACAAATCAAAGGATAGCATAAGCATCATCRTCATCCAACTTGACGTAGCACGCAATGGCTAATACAAAGACAAAAAAGGAAGAAAGCTCCATGGCTAGGGCTCCCCAACAAATAACACCAGCGTGTTTTAAAATAGTTGGTATCGCAATACTGCCTACCACCGAAGCACCCGTTAAGAATTTGGTTGCATTAAACCAGCTGGTAGACAAGTAGAATGGTGGCAAAGTCATTTAGAAATGAGGCTAAAAGTTGAAATCTCACTATAACATGAACAAGCACCAATAATACCTGTTACTAGAGGATTCCKTAAAAAGCGAAGAGGCGTCAGATCCTACAAAGAACATCATAGGCATAGGGAGAAGAACATACATGACGACTGCAAAACAATAAACCCTGGCAATATCAGCATAGCACAATAGCAAGAAAAGTAAGCAAATAGTTAATGATTATTACATCAAATTTCGTATCAGAACAGAATCTACTGCAGTGAGAGGGGTTCTTCCAAGATCCTAGTACAAAGAAACTACTAAACCAGTAGGGTATATGTCTGTATGAGTTGGAAGATGAGGTATGACCATACGAGAGAAGTCAAACACTCAAACTAGTTGTAAAGTTGAAGAGACAAATAGCTTAAACTCAACCTCAACATCTGTGATATCACATATGCTCATTGAAAATAAGCAAAATCAACTTAACTATATGTAATATGAAATTATTACGATAATGCCTCTTAAGACACCCATACCTGAAAGCATTGCCACCAGTTATTGTAAAGAGCACATGCCTGCAGCAGCAGAAAACAGTGTAAGGCAGTGTGAATGTGTATTACCCTGGCATAAAAATATCACTGAACTTTTAGAAATCAAAGCAAAAGAGTTTGATATGACCAAAATTGCAATACAATTCCTCCAGAGACCCAAATTGCCAGGAAAGCTAGCTTCCATCTTGCACCACAAGTCACCATATATCCAGGTAAATCTGCCATTATGTCGTCTCAATCTCACCACATAGAACAAATCACCTGAAGACAAAATAGGAAAAATTAAAGACAGCTTTGAGAAGCATATTATCAAAGTAATGAAAAACAAATTGAGAGATCAGACAACACTCTAATTGCATTTAGATATTCTCAGTTTTTGCAAAACTTTATTGCAATTTTCAACAAAGAAAACACACTAATGACTTGTATTACCACATCCTCGAACCACTCACCAGTCACCACCATCTTCAGCTTAATCAATTATTTCACCATCATTAAGGGTTAATCTCTTCATCTTATAATAATAGTCTCGTACTTTAGGCAATCAGCCACTAAATTTAATAATGCTATTAGGTGGATTAGGAAGGAACCAAAAGATGACGATTCATTTAACGAAATAACTGACTATGAGCATCAAACCTAGTTCTACAGTTGGACCAAAACACCAATCAACAAAGTTCCAGTAAAAAGACAGACATCGTGGGCAATCTATACCTAAAAAGCACTCCTAAACCCTACCACAATAGTATGTAAAACCCTGACATCCATATCCCTCACAAACCAAGAAACTAAATGGCCCAATGAGGATCATAAAAGAAACGGAAACAATCACTCAATGACTTCCTATTAATACATGCTGCGAGCAAACAATGACCAGAGTGTTAGAGCTAGTAATGATCATCTATACCTCCATAAATCAATAATCATCCTACAAGTTTACTTGTTACCCAACCAGCTTCCACACCTTCACAGGCAGTTGGTATAATCCCATGAATTTTTCCTACTTTAATTATTTATATCCAGAATAAAACACCTGTAATGAAATTTCATACATAGCACAAAATTAGGACGCCCTTAGAATGCCAATTTCAGTTCCATAAAAATCCTGATTTTGTTTAATCAATAAGTCAATAAGCAGCACACACAAGACTGCTTGCCCAGATGCCAATCATTCCAAAATTCAGCAGAATTTTTTTACATACAATTCATTGTTTTAAAAATAATACCCAACATATAAAGTCTTCTTTTAATTCATGTTTGAGATACGCCTTTAAAAATATACAGTATTTATTCATATAAAACAAACAGCCACTTTCAACAAGTAATAGCATAAGCTTAAAATTCAGATCACAATGAGAAAATCAATCAACACAAAATAGTATACAACGATATAAACAAGCAATAGTTAATCATCGTCAATTTAGACTACATCAACATTGGCCATTAAAAAAAAAGGAAAAAAAAATGCAATTAATAACAATAACATCATCTTCTTCTTAGTTCTCACAAATAATCAAAACAAAGAATTTCAAGTGATCAATGTTGAATTTCAAAGTGATAAAAACAATTTGCTAGAATAATATAGAACGAAAAAACATACCAGGTTGAAATTGAGAGTGAGGCGAGTAACAATGGAATCGAAAAGGAAGAAGAAAAAACATGATTTAGAAATTCGAGAAAAAAGCTTAGGGAGAAATATCTGGCACGTGCGACAGATGCAGAACGCAGATACAAACCACCGGACCAAACAAGGATATCTTTCCTCCCTATTTATAAGCTTTTTAAATACTTCTTCAATTCGAATTCTGATGCGAAATGCAGCGCCCTTTCCTAAATGTTTTCCATGATCGGGGAGCTAGGTGCCTAGGTCGCTCACACGACTTTACGCGTGTTACACGGAGTGTTTGTGTCCGACAAGACACGTCCGAGCTTAATGGAGTTTGTGCTTCCGAGATTGCGAGTTACCTTATTTGTAGGTGTACAAACTTTGTCTTGGACCCTAACAAACCCGACAAATCATATTTTAGTAGTTTAATTGTGGTTAGTAATCAAACCGCACAACGGACCGTGTTCGCCTTACTTGTTGTTAATTGTATAATTGATATTTTATTATTTATCATTATATTATCTTGTAAAGTCAATAATGAATCACTATATGCTGGTGCAGAATAAAATTTACTGTGCATCTGATGCATAAAACAACTTTATGTTTAAAAATAAAGTTTCTTTTAGTGTTGGGATAAAAAAACTATTTACAAATGTGGAAATAGTAAAGCCTGTTGGAAGTAGTTTTGAGCCGATTATTTAAACATTTTAGAGTTGATCTGAGCTAGCAAAACATTATGTGTTTCGTGATGTATAAAATTGTTCCTGGTAAATACGGAGATATTAAGAGAAGAATAACAAAAAGCAAACAGATTTCTTCGGATTAAAGTTTTAACTTTTTATTAGTGATTAACTGCTATTGAATGTTAATTATGTAGATATGATGTACATCTTATGTTGATTGAGCTAGAGTTCAACTTACTTTGTAAAGACCATTTATTTGCTTATTCTGTTTGCAAGGTGACTATTAACAGTGACAGTGAATTTATTCTGATGTGGTTGATGAGAGGCTTCTCTCTCGATGCACCAGACCAAAGACCAAGATGAGTTCTCCGTGACTCGCACAAAGGAGAAAACCTGCCAAGTATCTCCCCCCCCCCCCCCCCCCCCCCCCCACCCCCCCCCCCCCCCCCCCCCCCCCCCCCCCCCCCCCCCCCACTCCGACGCTCAAGTCAGTCTGTGACAAGGGGTAAATAGGAAGCAAGCAGCAATAAAATGAAATAGCCAGTAATAAATAATGATGAATTAGCTAGGTCGCCTATTGATATAGTCGCCCGCTAGGCCTGGGTTACCCGTTACACCTCGGGTTCCAAGCTAAATGATGAGGGAGAGAAAGGGGTAATGATTAGGGTAATCAATGTAGCATTGATTGTAGTGTAGTTAGATTAGTGTTTGTGTCAAATCATAGGGTATTTATAGGATCTTGGGCCCTTGTATGACCCTTTTATGGGGTGCCATGTGGAAGGCAAGGATTGGTCCTTGGTTCCCTTTCATTTTCATCCCTTAATTTTGCTCTTTTCCTTTCTCCATCCTCCTTTCTTTCTAGGATTTTGACACGTGTAGTGCCTTTTAGGGTTTGGCACATCATTTGCCCCTCAAATTAGGTCAATCTTGATTGACACTGATTTGCTCAGTCAAGTGACCTACCAGCATTACTTGTCGGTTCCCCTTCGAAGTGGATCGTTGTGAAGTTGAGACGTATTGAGTCAGGTACAACATCGGTCTACGACAGCCGTCATACTCATGGGGCATTTGCCCGGATGCCGGTTACTGGGCCTACGCCGGCGTGGAATTTTTGAATTCCTAAATTTCCGCGTAAAATTGCTATAAATAGCATCWAATAGGAGAGAGAAAATTTACTTTCACTTCTCTGAAAACTTTCCAAATTTTGCTCTAAATTTTTACTGCATCCGAGTCAGCAAGGGAGTTTGAACAGGCATCCTTCTACTTCAATCTCGGCAACTGCACATGTAGAGTCTCCTTCTCTATTCTTTTATTCTTGTTATAAATTTTGAATTCTTTTTTCCCTTTTTGAATAATGTCTTCGGCATCATCCATGCCTTCATCATCCTCTGTGAATAAGCCCGATGTTGGGGGCTTTTGGCCCAGACCAACCTCGGCCGGGTCTGGGGACACTCGTGAGTCCTTTATCCCACCATACTCAATAAATAAGATGTCTCGTTCCCCCTTTGATTTTCAGGGGAACATGGCGCGTGTCAAACAAACAACAAGACGATATAGACAAAATATACCTCAACAAACATCCCCACACAAACTTCATATGACCGATCCCAACATATGAATTATGGCTGGGTGTCCTCGTTTTCCTCTGAAGGCGAAGAGACCCTTCACAATAAAGAGTGTCATGATGAAGCGGTGAGCATGGATGTTGACCGAAACCCCTTCACTGCCGGCAACGGTGGGGAGGGTTTACAAGAGGACGTGAGACTCTCCTACAACGCCGAGGAGGAG
>SNQN01010929.1:3199-20456 GCA_008642245.1 Bassia scoparia | reverse complement strand
AAGCTGAAAAAGGGTCTTCTTTCATGCTTCGTTGAATTACTTCACGTTGACATTTAGAGTACAGGCAGAAATCGCATTGCCTTAACATTCGCAAAAATCATCACAATGCTTCGTTTTAATTAAATAGTTGGATTCTACTTGTCTGTACCAGTTCTTAATTAGACTTCTTACCTAGCTGTTCGACACCCGAAGAAGGCCTTCAAAGAGGTCGTTCCTAGTCCGTCCCCTAATTGGCACACGACATCAACATAACAAAGTTCGAGGATGGCTAAGTGGAGCTAGAGTTGGGCACAAGCCATGGTAGAACGCCCCACAAGTTTTATTATGTCTAGTACAAGCCAAATCAAAAGTTGTTCAATTTAACTAAACCTAGATTTCYTGTCATTCCTCACATTTATATTGAAATTATATGACATTGTACTTAAAACTTTAAAAGCTATTTGACGGAAATTCGCTAATTATGTTCAAAATATCTTATATAATTACCAGGTTTTTGAGTTCTTTGTGTTATATTCTCTCCGTTTTTTTTAGATGTTTCATATGATTTTGGCACGGTAGTTAAGAGTTGATTGAGTTGGATAAAATAGTTGAGTAAGTTGGGTAAAAATTGAGTAAATGAAGTAAAAAGTAAATGTGTGAATGAAATTTTTTGGGTAAAAGTAATTTTGGGTGAAAAAAAATTGAGTAAACTAATGAAAGTTAAAAAGGGATAATTCATTAATGTTTGAGTAAATAAAATAAGTAAAATGTGAAAAAATTATTTTTAAATTAGTTTGGAATAACTATTTAAAAACATCCCAAAATGAAAATTGAAACAATTAAAAAAACGGAGAAAGTAGTCATTTAGATAAAATTAAAAAGAAATCTTGTTTAATTTTAAAGAATCATCGATTAATAATAAATTAATAAATTTCAATTTCGACCTCATACAATGTCATTTTTACCAAAACTTTCAACCATTTGTTCATTCAGTGGCAACACTTCCCTTGAAATCACCTAATATGTCTTCGTTCTTTCCGAGGTAAACTCCAAGACTGTGTACAGAACTTGCAATGTTGCAAATAAATGAATCTGATAATCAGGATACGCGCAACTACGAAAGAGAAAATTAAAAGAAACAAGCAGTGATCTGCAAACGTATAATATTCGAGATAAAACCTCCATAAGATCAGTTATCTTCAATCCATATCCATTTTTACAATGAGCCAATCTCAAACCGGACTATGTTAAAAGATCATACTAAGCAACAACGAAAAAGAAAAAGAAAAAGAAATTTACAAAGCCAATATGCAGGGGATCAATGTAAACTCTTTGGAGTTCGGACTGCTAAACCTCGTACGTGTGGACATACAGCATCAAGCATTGGCGGTAGATTTGTAGTGGTACTCATCAAATGTTGTGTAAATTAGGCCTTCCGTATTAAGAGCTGATAGGGACTCTCTGGCAGTTGTCAAAGAAAGTTGTAGATGTTAGAAGATTACAGAGCAATATTTCAAGAGGGAGGACGGAGGAGAGAAGAATATACAGTACTCTAGCTTATCTCGTGGAATTCCGAATCGCTGCATCAGCTCATTAAAATGCACTCCTCCCTCATTTGCCCTGAAACGGGAAAATTATCAGTTGATCAGACATAATAGAACGGAAATATCASCATGAAGAATACAAGTGCACGTATTAATTGATCAGACACAGAAGATCTGCGGAAGATATGGGAGGATAAAAAACATCCATCATTCTAATACAAGGGAAATGATGAAGCCAGAAATAGAGATACTACGTATTTAACTATAAGAAAGAAAGAGGCCCTATAAACTTCACTGCCAGGAGCAATATCCAGCAGAACAAATCATATGGCATTCTTACGCTTGTCTACTACTCTCTATCTACTAACTGATCACTAAGAGCACAACTGCACAGTGTCTCCTTCAAAACACGTCAACTTCAGATCATACATAGCCTTTTAGCAGCCTTGAAATTCAATTAATTCCATCAGGCAACAACCAAGCTTAACACAATGCTTTGTCCACGAATCTTTAAAATGTACATACCACATTGCTTTGGAATCCAAACTTTTAATACCTCAAAAGATTTTTTGGGTAACTTTATGTTTACATGGCATAAGCACTATACCGAACAAATGTGATTAAGAACAAACATAATGGTTTGTAGAGGCAGTACACGTAAGCGGATAAATATGAAGAAATCTGCATCTGCTGTCCAGTAAATTTTCAGCAGTGGCTTGAGAAACATGCATGTAAGTCACTCCTAATGTAAAGGATTTATAGGCCTTATCTCAGTAGTTATAACCATTTGAAATCACTAATGTGTTCGGTATATGGACTGCATTAGCAGAAACATTAAAATGATTAAATCATGGATACTTGTAAGCAAGATCAGAGCAGCAAATGAAGGGGCAAAAGGCTTTGTCCATCCCAAAAGGTGAATCTACAAAGCCTTGAATGAACTTTACCCAGAATTCAATAATCCATAGGCGTTGGCTACGTGAAGTGGATGCACTTTACCAGGCCATCCATGCATAGGAGTACACAAAGTATAGCAATAATATGAGACCAGTATATGGAAACATACATTTCTTTCACTAAATTGAAAAAATGGAGCTGAAAATTCATTCACTACATTAATTGTCTCTCACCTTCTAGCAACACATGAAAAGTAACACATAACATCAACTCAACCTTAATTGCAAAGAGCAGTCTGGTATCCAACTCAGACCTTAAATACAACATCAGCACAGTAGTGATGAAGTAGGCAACAGGAGAGCATATACGAAAAGGCTAATTAAATTCCAACATGAAACTCACAGGACACGAGGTTGGTTCAGATAGTCCATCACAATTTTGTCAACACCATTCAATTCAGAAATCTGTCCAACAGACAAAAGCATGGCGATATAAGAACTTAATAGCCAAAAGATGAAATCAATCAAGACTTTCCTGTAACACTGAAACATACTTGACTCTGCTGTACACCCTGGTATCCTCTGAAAGGGGTACCACTTACTGAAGACATCATTTGAGGATTGGTGGGAACACTAGTTGCCTGCAATGAGGAAATAACAATGAACAGATTTCCAACATGCACTTAAGAATCTTATATAGAAGGATGAAGTTGCACGATTACCCTCATTTTGGTATTGTACAAGTGAACATACATGCACTCCAAAAAGTGATAAGAAGTTCATTGAAGTCTGTCACAGGCCTGCAAAAGAAACAAGTTTTAAAAAATAAAAAATATTCAATCTAGGTACAGATAGTCAGAGCAAACAAGACCAATATCGATCCCAAATCACTTAATCAATGTGATAAATACTATACAAATCAAACCCGCAGAACACTACTTGGCACCTGATGGCCTGGTGGATGTGTTTATGCATCTCAAAACATCCACTGAGAAAACAACAACCACCCCTTCCACATTTACAAAAATAAAATAACAAGTAATAGAACTAACAAATCAAAACGCACAAGCTTATACTTAGACTGAAAACCAAATCAGGTAAGCAGCTCAGATTGTCACGACTAATGCGCAAAGATGTAAAATACAACACTAATCAGTAATACCCAAGAGGCAGAAAGTAGCTTTGTTCAAAAGAAAGATAAAACCAAGGTTAAAGGCTTTACTAATGGGAATAAAAAGGACAAACGGCTATGAAGAAAGACAAAATAGGGTCACAAAACAGCAATGGGACAAAAATGACTGAGGACATTGGGGTATGCCAATTAATATGATATCTAACATTAGAATTTTGTTATCAATTAAAATTTAAATAAGTCATTTGTGGACATTAAGCAAATAAACAAGATAAATTCCAATTTTCATTTTAAACTTCAACAAATTTAACTGCCAGTAAAAAGTCTTTGAGGAAAAGATGATCAGTTAAAGCACTCAGGGTACGATTAACACTGACCAGCTTTCCTACAAGCAACAGCCCATCTGAGAATCTTACTACCACACACCACTGACATTAGCCCATATATTTCAAACTATCAGCCCCTTCAACCTTCACTTCTTCACTCACAAACACACATGCACATAAACACAATACTTAAGAAAAAGTTACAAAATGAAGGAAATTGCAGTTCACTATTGCGCCAAAAACACTCTTTCTATAAAAGAGCAACAATGCACTAACTACTAAAAGCGTTTACTTTAGAATCAACTACATCAAATCAAATAACAAACAGTTTCCAATTCACAAATTCTGTCAGCTAAATGTTCATCTTTTTGCATAAATTTATAATAAATAAATACATACAAGCATACCTGACAGCAACTGCCTGTATGTGCCTTTTACTTGAAACCCTTTTAACATTCCATGAACACGTACATACATTCCATCCCTGGAACAAGGAGAACGGTAACTTCAATGAAAATTTGCACACACCAATTATTGACATTACAAGAAAGAAAGATGTATAGATTACTCAGGAAGCCACATTGCTGCATATACTCAACTATATAGTCTTTCCCTCTCATAACAACAAAATTCTTCAGGAATACAAAAACAAAAGTAAAACAAGGAGTATAAATAATTGATTTCTCTTATATTAAAAAACTCAAACAAATACAAACCCTTGTGCATTATTTCAATCAGCCAATGGGGTTACCAAAACAAGAACAGCACTAATAATTTCACGGAAGGAGGATTGTTATACACATTGCAAATTAATATCAGTACATACGATTATACGAACTTAGTAACAAACTAACAACATTAATCATCTAACAGTCATAACAAATGGAAATATCTACAAGATTAGTATCAGACTATCAGTACATATGATTATACTTTATACGAACTTGGTAAGAAACTAACAACGTTTAATCATCTACCAGTCATAACAAATGCAAATATTGTACAAGATAAAAACGAAAATGAAACTCACAGAATTTTCTCCATTTCATTGGTTTCAGCTCGTTCATTAACCCTATAAAACCACAGATACAATTCCATAACATTAATATGTAAAATAACATTTCATATTTCATAACCATTAACCACATAATATCAAGACCTCACCATCTACGAACATCAATCCTCCCGTTCCGTCATCGACAACAAAGCTGACTTCGGTAACCTTTTCGTCCTTGCCATATACCAGGCCAAGTACTCACCACCTAATTCACAATAAATTTCCCAAATGCAGTCTCATTCAATAACCTTAAAACTCGCAACAAAATCTTAACATTACTAACAACAAAGAACCAACAATCGATTAAAAAACAAGCAAGGGCAGCATACAACATTGATATCAACACCATCAACGGAAAAAACGATGGAATCGCTGTTGTTCGTCGCGCCGTTAATCTGCTTCACCGTCAACGGAATTAAAGTCGAGCTTCGCGATTCTGCGACGCAAAATTCGAATTCAAATCAAAACCCTAGCTCACAAAAATTCTCGAATTCACAGATGATTAAGTTGAACCAAAATTAAAATCAACTTAAAAACGCAACAAGTAAATGAATAATCATACTTTGGAAGAAGAAAGGGAAGACTCGGTGGTTTGAGTGGTTTGAGAAGGCATGAAAAGCCGCCACCGGAGAAGGCGGCGTTTCCGTCGAATTGGCTTGTCGAATTCATTGCGATTGAGATCAAAATTTGATTAGATTGGGGGAAAATAGCAGAAATTGGAATTGAAAACCCTAATTTTGATTGATTATTATTTATACGAACGAAAAGGAGAGAAGTTATGTTTGTGTTTTGGCGGTGGTGTGTTGAGTACGATTGTAGTGTGTCATTTCCCGCCCTATTTAGGGATTCAGATTTGAGATATTAGGCTTTTTTATTTTATTTTATTTTTTTAAAAAAAATCATTTCTCATTTTTCATCGTGGGATGTCAGGTCTATCTCGCGAATAGGTTTAAGAGTCGATCTGGCAATGGATCGGAGATGGGTCGTGTGGAGCTCAATTTGCCTCCATCCGCGACCACCCGACCAATCCATCACCTGAATCATCCATCATCACCCGGATCGGGTGAATCGGATTTTTAACGGATTTCGCATCAAATTTTTTTATTAGACAAATTTTCACTGTACTATAAGGATTTCAGCTATAATTTCACAACAATAAAGCAGGGGTTGGATACGAATAACAAGAAACCTATTATTTATTGTGTTGGGTCGGTAGAAATAAATGGGTAAAAGAAAAAAAGTAGGAAATTTTAATAAAATATATATTTTTGATATTATATAAATAAGCGAATGGATGGGGGGATCGGGTGACAGATGGATGTATCTTCACTCGTATTCGACCCGTCTCGCCACACGACCCATCCATCACCCGATTAAAATCTACAAATTTTCGGATTTTCATCCACAAAGACGTATCGGATGGATCGGATATCCATCGGAGCAGGGTGAAATTGCCAGGTTTATTTAAGAGGGCTATTCAATGGCATTTTTGTAAAAATCTCAACTAAGATTTGTTGAGATTATTACAAAAATGCCATTGAATAGCCCTCTTAAACCTATTCGCGAGATAGACTAGGGGCCTGTTTACATTAGCTTATTTTTCAGTTTGTTCAGTTCAGTTCAGCTCCATTCAGTTCAGTTCAGTTCTTAACCCAATTTCTCTCTCTCATAAAATATTTAATTCAGTTCAGTTCCATTCAGTTCAGTCCAGTTCCATTCAATTCAATTGATTTCAGTTATTATAAACGGCCCCTAGGAATTACCTTTTTCATCAAACTTCCAAAGTAGGAGTGGATAATTTTTGTAATCACTTATTGGAATGTGTTGACCTGCAATAACTTATTATTGGGTGTTGGATTTTTGAGTCGATTTAGAATAACTTAGGCATAATTCTCGTCATCTATAATGTTGACCCTATGTTTTGATGATGACATAATAAATCAAAGAAGGCAAACATTTTAATCTTGTTTTCTAAGTGTGTTAAGGTCATGATTAATTATGGAGAAATTGTTGAAGGAGTATTCGACAAGTTCAAAGAATCATGTCAGACAAACAAGGAAGCAAGTCAAGAGTATTGAAGATCAATCAAGTAGCATGAGTTTGTTATTAGTTTGATTTGTTAAAGGAATTTGGGAATGGAACAAGGTTCAATATGAAAGGAACTAGGTTTAATATATAATATAATAACGAGTTCCTATGGAACGAGTTGAAACTAGATATATTATTATATCTCACTCCACGTAATAAGTATTTAATTTTGAGATTTAAATTGATTAGTTAAAGATAAAATTTGTTTATGAGTTTAAATATAATTTTATCTTTACAAAAGATTTTATCAAAGATATTTATTTTAAATGTTTTGGAAAATGTCTTAAAAAATTAATTAATTCCACTTTCTATCTACTGGCCATAAACGTGGGAAGTGGATAGAGTTGAACTTAGTCGGTTGATTTCAGGAACACTGTAAGTGTTGTTAGTGGGATCATGGACTAAGTTCAGGAACACTATAGGTGTTAGTGGGATCATGGATACGTGGTGGAGTGGTGGAACACAGTTAGATTTCTTGGAGAAAAAGATTTTGAAAACTATAAAATCACGCTTTAAGTGTTTGTGAAAAATTGGACATCTGACTTAAGACATTGAGGGTAAATAGAGTTTTCTAAATCTTAATCTAAGTCATTTGTTCCTTGTTCCTAAACCAAGTTCCTATCTAAGTTTAAATATATGTAAGTTTGGTTTTTGGGTAAGGGGATTTGAGTGAATTTCCTGTAATCAAGGCTTTGAGTGAAGCTTGAGAGAGTATTGAGTTAGGCTTTGAGTTAAGCCTGTGAGAGAGAAAGAGAAGACTTCGTGGAAGTCAGTGAGTTTCAACAGTTAGAGGAACTGTTGATTGGAACTTGAGTTTTTAGTGGAACTCAGTTGGCCGAGTCGTATAGGATTGTAACAGAGTTGTTTGCCTATATTAGTGAAAGAGTTTGAGTTAAAATCCCTAGTGGTCGAGGTTTTTCCTTCCTGATTGGGCCCAGGAAGTTTTCCTGTGCAATCTCTTGTCTCTCCATTGTTCCTTTACGTTTAAATTTTAATTCCGCAAAAATTTGATATGGAACTCAGTACTCACATTCACCCCCTCTTGTAGTATCCATTCGAATCAACATATAAGTTCAAAAAATAATTTAGTTCACGAGCAATGAGTGCAGTTCTGTAAAAATAATAATTCATCAGTAAGAATAAGTTCGATCCTTAAGAAATTTGTTAAGGTTTCAGTAAAAATAGTTCAGTTCAGTACTAATAAGTTCAGTTTAGTAAAAAAGTTTAGATCAACAAAATTCAATTGACGAAAACAGAGCTTTATTGTACTACATACATATATCGAATTGATTAAAATCTTTTTATCGTGGAGCACAATTGATGACGCTTTTGATTGATTTCTTGAAGCATTTCGTTAAAATGATCATGCTCTTGTTCACTTCACGTTAAAGTCTATACACCATGGAGACTTGAGATTGTTTTGTCACGTCATGAAAATCAATTGTTTTCATTAAGGGCCTGTTTACATTAGTTTATTTTCAGTTCAATACAGTTGATTTCAATTAATTGTAAGAAACCCAAAGTTGGAATGCAGCTCATTTTCTAATTAGCTGATTTAATATAATTAGGAACCATAAAGTTGTCTTGTCCGTCTCGTCATTTAATTTATACATCTATAAAATACATCACCATGCATGTCATAAGTTAAGAGTCTTAATTTAGTCTCGCTAATGAGTAATGACCCATTATGTATTTATGTACTCCTTTTGTATCGGTTACCTGTAACAATGAATATTTATCTCTCATATATATTCTAATTGTTGTAGATAAATCGATATGGAGGGAATATTTGGTTGTTTATGTGACCATTACCAATAAGCATACTCTTGGAAATATTGATCGTTTGTGAATTGCTATTTACTGTTTGAAATTATTGTATATAACCTGAATATAAAGCAAACTTTTCAATTCACTACTCTTAGTCTCTTACTTCTATTTCACCCTTTTGTCTGATCATATCTCACTTAATAAATCCTTTGTCTGATCTCATTAAAAGACAACTAACTCCATCTTTTTACAAGTTACACCTCGAAATAATTGCCCAAGGCAGCAAATCAACCCCTAACTTGTACTAATTGTGCAATTAGTACCTTAATTAGTTTTTATTTGGAGCAAATCACCTACAATTTTCAATTTGGATGCAATTTAATCAATTTAATCTATCTTTCACTATTTATTGCAAAATACAATAAAATATTTTAATTCTAATACATGCAACTAAATCTTTTGTCAATTTAATATAAAATAAATAAAAAATTTAAAAACAAGATTATATTAATTTTGGTGAATTGCACCTAATTTCAATCTCGGGGATTGATTTGAACTAATTAAACCTAATGAGTAATCTTTAGGGGTGAACGCGGTTTGGTTTGGTGCGGTTTGAGTGTACACCAAACCAAACTGCAAAATACGATTTGATCATTTTTCAAATCAACCAAACCGTATTAGACCCAACCGAACCAAACAAACTGTAATAATACGTTTTGGTGCGGTTTGGTTTACGGTTTATAACAAGTAGATATTTTTTCCCCAAAATTGTTAAATATGACTTCATCAACTTATAATAAAGTTGAACGGTTGACAAAACGAATTAAAATATATTACATTAAAATAACAATCAAGTGCAACACACATAATAAATATCGACTAAAATATATTAATTTAATAACTTAACCACTAACCTTATAGTTATATTTTGATTATTATTGTTTTTATTTTCTTTTCTTTAAATTTTTATATATCTAAAATAATTAATTTATTTAAAAATTATATTAATATTAATTACGGTTTACTGGTTTGCGGTTTGGTTTGGTTTATAACTTTATAAAACCAAACCAAACCGTAACCGATTAAGAAAAAAAATCATAACCAAACCGTAATTTTATAACCGTAAACCAAACCAAACCGTTAAATGCGATTTGATCCGATTCGATTATAGTCAGACCAAACACTGAACTAGAAATCTCCAGTAACTGCACAATTATGAGTAACGGGCGGGTTAATTTGCTACAAACGCCCAATAATTGCATGCATCATGCATTGCATTATATGATCATGCAGTACATTTGTTCATTTCACTGATCAATATGACAAGCACATGCAAAATCATCAGAAATTCGATCACAAAGGCACAACATCATCACACTTTATGCTGTTCTTTCTTTTTATAATTTACTAGTAACGAACCCAGTTCATAATATATATGCAATTAAACAATAATTATTTCAATTAAAGAAGAAATGAGTGAAACAAACAAACAAATAAAGAATGTATGTCTCAGATGAGAAATCAACAACCTATCCAATGTCTTCCGAAACTACACGAGATCAGCAGGAGACAAAGATCATACAAATGGTCAGTAGAGAATTTCTGTATACATGCACTGATAAATCCATTCTTTAGAACATCGTTTCCTTACAAAAACATCTTTGTTGCACGAGAAAACCTGTATTTCATCGCCGTTTTCCTAAAACCGGCACAACATGGTAAATCTCTATCTACTGTGTCGACCGTTAGTCGCAACAAAATCGCCTAGTGTTGATCAAAGCCCTAATTTACTCACTACCCCCACCCAAGAACTCGTGTCAAACCTGAGGTCGATGGTGTAGGCAGGGCCTTTGTTTCACGTCCCACGACCTTGACCTTCCATCGCTAGGCTTCTTAGTACCACCTCACCCCTACGGTCCTCCCGAATCTATCAAGACTTCTGGATGTCGGATTTTGTACATATGAAACCCCTAGACACGCTAGTGTCGCATTTTTACTTCCAAGAGGTTTTAAAAAGAGGAGAATAATCCCACAAAACAATGAATTTTGTTGTTTAGAGGCCAATTTTGAGGATTTTTGCGAAGGGAAGACCATGTACGGGCCGTTTTTCGACCAGTTCTTGAGTACTGGAGGGCTAGTTTAGAGCAACCGACAAGGTGTGTTTCTTCAATACGAGATTATTGAAGGATGATCAATGCTTCATTGATGAGAAATGGGCAATTTGTTGGATGCCCTTTCTACTAAAGAAGAATGAGGTGTTATTCAACAAATTGTAGATTTTTGTAGCTTAGAATAAGGGGTTGGTGTTAATAATGAGGGTGATTAACAAGTATTTTGAAAAGAAGAGCTATTTTAGGAAAGGGAGTGGTGATTGATGGACTAACCACTTACACTACCATGGTACAAGGATGACTAAACTCATGAATGATAAACTTGAGGGTAGTGTTATCTTTGAAATTGCCCTTTCTTATTATTTTATTATTATTATTATTATTATTATTATATTATTATTATTATTATTATTATTTTTATTATTTATTATTATTATTATATTATTATTATTATTATTATTATTATTATTATTATTATATATATTATTATTATTATTATTATTATTATATTATTGATTGTTTAGCAAGTTTTTCTAGACTTTAATTTTAATTAGTGTTTTGTTTTCGTTTATTGGTTGCTACATTTTCAAAATTAAAAAATAAGTTAAAGGCAGTTTTCGGTTTGTTATATGATTTGTTCTTGAAAGATGATGAAGTTCGGCAATTCGTGATGAGTTGCTTGAATTTAAATCGCTCAAATTCGACTTGAGTTGGCTGAAGTTCTTTTGAATTGAGCTAGCTTGAGTCTCAAGCTATAAGCAAGCAATCACTCAATATTTTCTTTAAATTTAGGTTTGAAATATTGACATTAATAAAAGCAAATTAGTACACCTAACATAAAATATGAAAGGAAAGAATGCATAACAAAGGATTGTATAAGTAAACAAAGTACAAACAAACTTGTGAAGTTGTGACTCAATTTGAATCATAGCGAGTGCAAGTCATGCAAAACATAACCTCTGATCTTAAAGTGAGACAAAGAATACAAACTTACAATCTCTCTTCTTCTTCTAATTCAAAGAATACTAATAAATTCATTTGAAAATTTGATACTTATATGAGCTATTATATATTATATTTATCTGTTGCTATAATAATACCATCAATACGTAATAAAATAAGTCGAAGAAACATGCAGGTCACTTTCGACCTCAAAAACTTAGCTTGTTGACAAAAAGGGCCTAGCTAGTAGGTTGAAAATTCACTCAAGTGTAGAGCTTCTTTATTTGTAGCCAAAGATAGTTATTTATCACACATTCCAAGTAAAAGCTTCAAGGATAAGTGCAAGTTTACAAGAAAACTACCTGCTCCAACCGACCATATTGTACTAACACTCTATTTCATACACAATACAACAACGAACTTGAAGTCAAGTGTATATTGCATGATTGCTTAATTATACATTACATACATATTACACATTTCAACATTACGAAACACACAACATTAGTTAAAGTCTAACTTGTTATATATGCATCTACTCAGTCATCTCTTACACCACAAATTACACTATTTTTTCTTCATAAAAGAAACCTCTTCTTAAGCTATATACATGTACGTATACAATGTTTCCAATCGTTGACTTTATTTACTTGGTCAACTAGCCATAAAAAAAGTTGATTTGAGTTGAAATGGCAAGAGTTAACGAGTGTCCCTGAACTTAGATATGATAACTGAAAATGAAATATTCAGTGAATTTATTAATATTAATTATCTGATTATTGACGCGTGATTTCGGCATTCTTTTAGGATTATATCGTTTAAGAAATAATTATACTTAATGTTTATCTAACGCCTCTTAGCAAGACCTTATGAAATGGTTAGATCGATATCTACTTAACATATTGTGAGGAGAGGTTACATTTAATTTGTATTTCAATTCTGACCATCGAGGCAGTCCACACCCTTCTATTTCACATTTAAAATATAATTGTTAGATGAATAAACTTACTAAATTACATGTTTGTATGTAAAGGAAAGCTAACCTTTGTCTTAGAGTTATGGATGTTAGCACTTAAGTATCTTAAGCATAAAGAAGAATTTATTTTAGGCATTTTTCTTCTTTCTAATAATTTATATTTCCACTTGTTTGCTTCAACACATCAAAAGGAAAGAACACCTATTCATTAAGTAAAGTAATCAAGAGTGAATTGCACTATTCAAATATCATACGTCCAATAATATCAAGTATATCTAACAACTTGTAAAATACACTAATTAATGCTTGCACCATGTGCTAATATTTATCAACGTTTACCTTCATATTAGCCAACTTTTCTTACTCTTGCATTTTCTTTTTTCTTCCTTTCTTATATATATGAATCTAAATTATGTGTTTCTTATCTTCTTTAATTATTGAGTCACATAAAAGTGTTTAATTTGGAGGAAAAATAATTAATGGATTATGAAATGATTATAAGATGATGAAGAATAATAATTTTGGTTCATCATATCATCAATTTTCTACCACAAAAGGAGTTGTTAGCAAATACCTAACAAGGCAATCAACGGCGGTATGCTCAATAAGATTTACTACGTGCCTCGGCGGTGTGCCATTCCAGTGGGAGACGCGGCAGGGAAGCCATAACGGCCAACACAACCCTCCCCACCCCGCCAAGCCACACCGCGGTCCTCTCATGGGCGCTGCCCAAGCCATACATGGACCTCGACGATGAGCTAAGGCCAAAAGGTGGTCTAGGGCATGCGTAGCCATGAAGATCAAGAACGTATCGATCTGGCGCTAAAAACTCCTAGGAAGCCCTCTAAGATTTTTTACCAAGGAAAACAACAACAATCGCGACAACAACAACAACAAACGACACAACAATATTTCGGGCTCAAAGGTATGATCGAACGAATCGTTTCGATCTTCCAGCTCTTCAGTAGCATCACACTAACATGTTCATCGAGTAACTCGTTCAGTGACAAAAGGAGACTTCATCGAGTAGCAACGCTAATAATAATGATAAGTTCAAGTAAGGCTGTAATGCAAGGGAAGCCTTTACTTGTACCAAGAGGGTTAATGATTTCTGTATATTTTTGTGAAAAAATAAATCAAGTTTGATGTTTTAAAACTATCATCATATCATCATCAATATGATGATGATGATTCTATATCATTTAACTTACACTAGAACCTTTTTTTTTTAAAAAAAAAATATGTTTACAAGAAGTGTGTTGTTCATTATTGTTACTTAAGGTCATTGTTCTTTATCTAATTCATTTATGAGATTAAGTTCGAGAATTAATTTTCGTTTGGGAAATTCTACACTCTATATGAATCGATAATTAATCCTTAGTTTTTTTTTTTTTTTTTTTTTTTTTTTTTGGCTTTAACATAGAAATGCTCAATTCTTTGTCTAAATACTACAAATAAATGTCTCACTATGAAGTAAAAATCGGTTATGTCTACGTTGAGTACTCTCAATTGTGGCGATTGTTTGCGCGTCCCAGAACAAGTATTGATTGCTTACTTTCTGATAGCTATGAATGCGGTCTTTGTTTACACTCACAGTGTGTACGTGCATGGTACCGTGATGTTATTTCGTGGCGGATAGTAGATGTTGGTAGGCGACTGGTTCAAAGTCGACCAAGTTGGTGGTATCACTCGGCAGCTACAATATTGGGTTCTGAACAGGAGATTCGACAGGCTGTAGGTGAGTCTGATATAGCCTGTGTGTGTGAACACGTGACGCGACGTGGTTTTTTGGGCTAAATCTTGGTAAAAATGACAACTTTTCATAAATAAGTCGAGTCGCACAGTTGGACACGTACGTATCCATGTCCGACATGGGTATACGAGTCTAAGTAACATAGTGCATAATAAAATTGCACACATAACGTGCATAGGAGACTAGTTATCTTATTAATGAAACTCCCTCTTAAACTCATATGTGAACAAAGAGGGATTTAGGTATATCTCCTAGATATACAATTTTAGTTTATCCGGTGGTTAAATTTTAGACTTTTGAGCTAGCTTAAAATGAGACATACACCCCAACAAGCTTGACCGAAATGACAGTTAGATCGATCACTAAATGTACAATATTTGTATATTATACTCCGTACTTCACTAGAAATTAGCAATGAAGAAGGTGACGGATATGTGAATTAATAAAATTGAAATATGAATGCCATTGATTAGAATTGAGAGTTTTGTGAGTCCACTAAAGTAAATGAATTTTGCTCTAATTTACAAAAACAAATTGAGTGGAAAACGATAAATCATAATTAATTAATTATTTAATAATCAAATTCAAATACAATTTTGGGTCTTTGAGAATGCGAGTTATAAAAGGATAATTAACCTAATGGCTAATGCCAAGGATTTTTCATCAAAAATATTGGAAGGGTGACCGTTGGAACCCCCCTAATTAAGAGCAACAGATTTTCAAATATTCAAATGCACTAATTTAACAAGTTAGGTTATTATTTTGAACTCAATCTTTACCACTATAAAAGTCCCAAAAAAAAAAAAAAACAAAACAACATTTATAAAGATTGATCACAATGCAAATCAACAAGAAGAAGCAACATAGTTCAAAACTAAAAACCTTTTACTTCTCATGTCGTAGCCATTTACCATGCTTAAGCAAGTCATCTACGTCCACTAAACTGGTCATCAAGAACCAATTCCGGATTCGCAAAAAACTATCATAGCCTCCATCCCCCAACTCAAAAAAGTCAGAAGCACGAATACGAGGACGTCAACAGAATTCGGGCGCTCTCAAACTCACTCCTAGAAAGAGAAGACAGACATTGGAAGCCGAGGACATAGGAACGTGAATGGCAACGAGTGCACGATGGACGTGAATTAATCGGCTGAGGGTGGGTGGCCGAATTGGCGCCGAATGTAAAGAGAGCCACGTCGAAGAAACGCACAAACAAATGAAGCACCGAATTTAGTTTCAGGCGACACAAGATGATGATAGATCAAATAAAGAACATAAGCTGTTGGAGATGAGACAATGAGAAGTACTGGACTCTTATGAACGTAGCAAGCAAGGTGCTTAATTAGTGGAATTTGTCAACATTGTGTCATTCATGTTCTTCTCCTTCACTAGAGCACCAAAATGATCAAAAATCTCAGGTAACAAATGGTTTGTTAATGTTAGGTATCATGCTATATTATAGTTTGCAGATCCATTACGAAAGTTAATAGATATATTTGGAGGGGTACAACGAAGTTTAAAGATTTAGCACCGATGAATAAATTCATAATGAGGGAAAAACGTGAAACTTATCATATTACATCAGTATGAAAAAGTTAAACGGAAATTAGGCAAATTACTATGACCCGTCGTGATACATGCTTGTATGAACTAAATGCGTTTTTAAATGTGATATTAACTACATTTTCCCCATGTTGTAGCTGTTTAGAGATACAGAATTGTGCCAGGTTTGAGATCAAATGGCAAGCAATGGAAGAGAAAGACGCGGATCACTTGTTGACGAAACAAATGCAGGACAGACGTTCAAAGGACCAAAACACAGGCGGCATAACCAAACTCACGTATGCTCTAATGGTTTGTTGAAGCTGTCTCTCTTTAAAGCACTCCAAAGCTGGGTGCTCTGGTACGAAGGACACGGATTCAAACGGCGTCAAAGAAGTGTGAAACAAACCAAGACAGAGCTCGACGAAGAAGAGCAGCCCGCAAAGGACAAAGACATGATCATGCAGGATGACGCGCTCGATCATGTGCAAGCGCATACAGCTGAGAAATCCTCGAAAAGGATACGAAGCGATGAAGAGATGAGATTGTTGTTGAGGTACGAACAATGCAAGAAGATGATGATTTCCGATAAGGATTATGTTCAGGGATAGGCTAAGAAGAAACGGGCAACTGATTCAAATGTTGTGGAGTGACTGCGTAATTACTAGAGTAGTTATCAGGTTGTGGATGTAATGAAAGATATTGCTATTGTATAATTATCTATTTATTTGTATGAACAAACTCCATTTGTCGACTCCTCGTTTTCGAATTTTTGCAACAAATTGATATTTTTTTGGTGAGACAAAAATCCTTTTGCACGTATTAAAACGGATTATATAATTCTAGAGAACTTTACAATCGGAAAAAAATAAGTAGAAAAAAGAAAAATGGTAATATAGTGATGTTAAATCATGTTAGTTACAAAATATTTTCAAAAAACAAAAATTAAGGTATTTCGTAAGAAAAGCGAGACAAGAAAGAGGTAAGGAAACAACATGAAGGATACGGAGATCTAGATTCTATGTATACAGAATTTTCAAGCTGAGTCGAAAACTGGAAAGGAACAAGCATTCTCATCTGCATTAAGACCTATAGCCTAAAAAAAAACACGGAAGAAACTATAAACCAGCATAATGAGTCTGAC